>JAIPMN010000669.1:39511-61345 GCA_020650975.1 Apostichopus californicus | reverse complement strand
CAGCTGTGGAGTCTCATTTTATTCACATATTCTCTTGAATTCATTGGTTCTTAAAGTAATACATAGTAGACAGACAGTAATTAACTATTCAGCATGTGCCATCAATAATTAGCATAAAATGTTATGCACAGTTGCACACACTTGTTGCAGGAAAAGACTCTTCTTTATAATCAGGGAGAAGATCTTTTTAATTAGGGAGAAGATACAGGCCTGTAGTATGATAATTCAAATGATAATTCATAATTTACAGATCATTTTATTGCCTGCTACTACTGTACATGTGCATGCTCAATGCGTTATCACACATGGACTTTAGTATATAGGGACACAGTGTGAATATGACTAGAATACTGTAGACAGCAGCTGTCCTACAGTATGCTGTATAGTAGTACAGTATTGTTGCTGTGCCTATCCTTATGTCACTGTAACACAACAAAACAACAAAAATCAATAAACTAGTCTGCTGATCAAAGCATGACCTGTGAAAAATTTATGCCGGTAATTGGTTTTCATTTCTGATGTAACGAGAGAAAACGGGTATCATTCCAAATTTTTTTATTTTTTGATTTAAAAAAAAAAAAATTATTATGTTTGCAGCATTAATGAATTGAAAGCCATTCTTGGCGAAAATAATTTCCATTCTGGGATTGTTTCCTATTTGATAAAAGAACGAAAACAAATTTTGTTCCCAAGATAATTTTAACCTTTTTTTTTTGTCCATTAGATTATGAGAATTGTGAATGAAATATGTATCAAATATTGAGTGAAATATTAATTGTAAGAATTGACAAAAAGGTTATCATTTTGACAAGGATATCCCACTAAAGTGAACCCTGTGATAATCCCATTAACGAGTTGCATCTCTCAGTGTAATGTTTTGTTCTTTCGCTCTTTCAGGATTTCCCGCCACTCTACCAGGACTTTGACAACTTCTATGTGAGAAATATCTACTTGAAATTGAGAGACAACTTCAAGCGTCCTGTCGCCGGTGTCCCAGGTGCTGAGATGGAACTCTTAGAGAGAGTAACAGAGGATCACAATTGGACATTCAAGTGAGTAGATAAAGCAGCACAATTTGCAATTTGGTTTCTAACCCTTTTTTTTCCCATTCCCTGTGCAATTGTAACAGTTCACAGGTCATCAATCTCATGATGGACTTGACCTAGGATGTAACTTAAGTATGGTAGTTTTACCTTTGTACTGTAACCATGACAATATGAATCTTGCCAATGTTCATTGAAACTTTCTGTATTTGAAACAGAAAAAGCAATGTGTTTTGAAATTGTTTTGAGACATGTTTTAATCAGTTTCTCATTTTTAAGTTTTTTTTTTTTAAATCGAACATAGCCTTGAAATATCCTCGTACGAACTGTCGTAATTTACTTCGCTCCTCATCTACCTGTCTCCCCACAACCTTAGCACTCTCATTCTACCGTGCCTAGAATGGCTTGTATGTGTATACGTCTAACGTTAGCCTAATTCAGAAGTACTTTGTTGGCTTTGAAGTGATATCATATTGACCACACATGAAATACCCTGAAATGTCATTAATGAGTCATGTAGCTCTTATCTTCAACCTGACACAGGACACACCCCACTTATCATGATGTGTTACTTTAAGACTCTAAGTACTCATTCCCCACTACAATTATATTTTACTTTTATCCTGTTGACATTTAAAACTGAATCAGAAAAGGATCAGGCAACAGAATAAGTACAGAGACTACAACTAGCATTTAATATTAGTGAGATTGAATTATAAATATTATCTTGAGTAGAATTGGTACATTCATGCTCTCCAAATAGGGAGCAGTTTTGAAAATTGACATGGAGGGACGGGTCAAAGTCAGAAAATCTTGTAAATATGATTATTCAAAGTGAAGATTAAAAAATGTATACAGTATACCCCCACCTTAATGAGTTCACAACAAATCAGTGGTTGTTTGTGCAGGTCAAATGTCAATGGCGGATAACTTCTGGAAACCTTGTAATTTAGTTAATTTAGTTAGGTCTATTAATGTACTTTCCTCATCTGCCCAAACTAACTGGTAACAGTTCAGCACTATACCCCCCCCTCCACCCCCTCACCCACAGTTGCAAGTCTGCCCACTCAATCCTTTCGTAATATTTGGGGAAACGGATTTAACTCAAAAATAAAATAAATTGATAATTAGTATGTAGATCCATCTTAGTGAGTGCAAGAGCCTTTTTGTTTTCGTGGTGAGATGTCAAGAGTCTAAAATCCTTGTAAACATGACAACCACTATATTAGAGACAGTGTTCTCCATAGAAATTAAAGGAGTGCTGATATTTGGTCTGTTTGAAAATGCCAACCATTAAAACTGGCAATGCAAACAACAAATTGTTTGCTTTTTCGATAAGTCTCATATTACGATAAAACTTATCAGTGAATCGCTATGATCATTTCAGAGTAAATAAATCGTCACATACTGTCAATGGTTGCCTGAAGGACAATTGTCAGTCATAACACATTGGTCTTTGTGGACCAAGAAAATTTGAAGTTAAATGGAGGGAAAAAACGGGACAACCTTCAGAATTGTGTAGCCTATTGAGTCAAAAGATGGTTAAATACTGTACACTTTCATTGGTGTGGTCTGTAACTAGGGGTAACATACAGTAATATATGCATACTGTATTCTACTGTACAATATGTAGTACAGTACTTCCATCGTCAGGGAATTAATTATTGCCATCGTCAGGGAATTATTGTTCACATCTTGTGTCTGTAAGTGTCTGAATGTTGGCCCTTATAAAATACTATGCTTCCTGTATAAAACACATGCTATACTGTACATCTTTGCACTCGGGGAGCAGCTTGACCAGTTTGCATAGCATTTTGCTATTGGATACTGGCTACAGTACATCATTCCCCCTGTACTGGACAGATCTAAGTTTGAACTTATATGTCAACTTTTAACTGCTTCAGAGGGGGGAACAAAACCAGAAGGGAAGGAGTCTATTATTGTAGGAATGTAGGGTATCCAGGTGGAAAGCACTGAGCTTTGTCTAATGACAATGGTAGTCTGTCTGGTTGGCGGAGTAAGAGGGTCAGTGACTATGGAGCATAGTACTACTACACAGTAGCTCTCTGCATGCAGCATACTACTGTACAGGCTGTTTAATAAAGGGGGTAGGGAATCGCTAAAAAGGTTGGTTGGATTCTGTGTCAGGTACTCTCTGTATTATAAAGCACAGTGGCGGAGCGTCCATATAGTCAGGGGGGGCGAATGCCCCCCCGACGGACTCAAATGGACGACTGGCGCCCTTTTCAGCTTTTTACCACTTTTTACTTATTCGCGATTATTGACTTTTTTATTGCGCTCTCATCTACCTATTGACATATTGACATTTGTCACATTTTGTTGGTGTAATTTTCTCACAAAATGCTCTAACGGCTATTTATTCTTCGTTTATCTGCAAATTAGCAAGGCCCAGAAAGGGTCATTTCCGGCGATCTAGGGAGTATCTTTACTCAAAAAAATTCTGTACGCTCCGCGCCAACCCGTGGTGGCGCTCCGCTTAGATAGTGTCGAAGGCGCCCCTACAGATCATTCTCACCCCCTCTGACCAATACCCCTAGCACCGCCACTGATAAAGCAAGTACCACATTATAATTGCAGAGAATGTGTTGTAATGTTTAATAATAGAGTCCAGTAGTATCTATAATACTGTAGGTAAACCTGTAGTTGGAAAACACAGGTTACAGAGGAATACTGCTTATGTAGATCACTGAGTATGTGTGTAAGGAAAGGAAAATAATGTAGTTTTGTCATGGACTCATATCAGAGAAAATGAAGTAGAAAAGATTTAAAGGGGATTTTATTGGGCTGGGTTGGATTCCTACAACCAGGGTAAAATAAGAATGCCCAAGGGATGTGTAACTGTATTGTATGATATTAGGTATATAGTTAAGTATTGCTCAATTATAATGTGAAATGTAGTTATGGAATGCACTACAGAGGCACGGTGTGCAGACGATGTTGGGTAGGCCTACAGATAGATTAAGGAAAACACTTGGATGATTCAACAGTCTGCATGGCTCGATAGATAGAAATTTAAGGGAAATCAAAAAGTCTCCATCTTGATCTAGGAACATGTTTTGCTTTTTACTTTGTTTCCAACTATTCTGGAATCATTAAGTGTCCGATCAATTCGACTTGAGTTACTTTAGGACAGTGAAAGTCACTTTCATCATTAAGTGAATCCATGACAAACCAAAATGGATCGGAGTAGAAATTTTGGATTTACTTCACTTCTTCTCTTGACATTTTAGCACCCTTTCCAACTCTCCCGACCCACTTCAGGCCAACCCCCACTCTCTTCTGCCTTCCAAATTTACCATTCTCAAGTCTCACAAAGTTTTGCAATTCCTATGGTAATTTTCAATCCCCTTGAATTTTGATGGTTTTAATTTTTCAGGTACAGTACCCAGGGAAGAACAATGTCGTCAGGTACCCCCACTGTAAATAAAATGCATTATTAAGTTGAGATTCAGAGTACTTCATCTGTTGATTGATGTATTGATTTTAAGATATCTTGTTAAGTGCTTAAAAATCATTGTTTTATCTCTTCCGTAATCCACAGATTGACAGGTGATAAGAAACGCTGCATCAACCTTGGGTCATACAACTATCTAGGCTTTGCTGAGAACACTGGGCCAAGGATTGAAATAGTCAAAGATTCAATAACGCATTATGGATGTGGCACTGGCAGCCCTAGGCAAGAATTGGGTAAGTTAATGGAAAAGAGTGTGGGAAGGATTAGAGGTGCTTTGCTTTTAATATATATACACTGGTCCGCTGAAACTCAGAGAAAGTGAAAAGATCGCCGAATCAAGTAACCGCATTGTGATTTACAAATCAAACAAAATGTCCCCAAGATTTGTGGGTAAACTGTAGCCTATATTGTAACTTAGTATGGAGGTAGGATGGAGACCCCATTTTCGTGCAGATAGGCTAGCCTCAATTAGATGTAGGCTTAATGCTGTGAGTACTACACGAAAACGGGTCACACGAAAAAGAGGAACGCAGTATACTACTACTGTAAGAATGCACCGTCCAGATGAACACTCAGTTGTGTCAGGTAGCGTCTAGAGGCAGCTGAGTTAAAAAAAGGCTGGTGCCTAATTTCTGTTGTTGTTGAGGCGGTTCATTCATTGAGAATCACTTGTCCAAGTGATAAATCTATTGTAAGCTAGTCTAGTCAAAGTCTTTCTAAAAGAATTCACCGTATTGCATGCAGGTGAAAGGTCAAGATGTTATCGGAAGACACAAGAATATCATTTATAAAAGAGCATTCTCAATACTATGTGCCCTACGGTATACGGACTGAAATCCAATAGGATGTAAAGAAGGTAAAAATCCAATATATTCCGGGCAATTTCCGAATGATTTTAATCCACTACGAAAACGTATGTGTAAACACTTTGGGTGGTAGAATGAGAAGGAAGGGCATTGACCTGAAGTGGCCGGTCACTGAGGGTGCACAGTGTTAAAAGATTACCAGGGCATACTAGACACGGTAGAATGAGGTGCTAATGTTGTGGGGAGACAGGTAAGCGGGGAACGAAGTAAATACAAGAATATCATTTATAAAAGAACATTCTCAATACTATGTGCCCTACGGTATACGGACTGAAAACACTCGTACAGTGAACGACTGACAAGATGTCTTTTGACACTCATCGAAACCACACGGTCCAGCAATCTAGATATATTAAAAACAATAGATAAAGAAATTAAGATCGTTAAAAAGGTAATCATTAAATTGATAGATTAAGGAAATGATAGGGAAGTGAAACAGTTTGCAATGCAGTCAGGTGATTGTCAATCATAACATCATTTTCAGTATCATAACAACAGGTTCTATGTTTATGCTCGCTTTCACTTTCCTGAATGTTGGTTCGGATGAGCCGCTACTCATACTGTCACTCATTATTCACCACGCTTCTCGCTTACCTGTCTCCCCACAACCTTAGCACTCTTGGTCTACCCTGCCCAAGTGCCCAGAGTGTAACCTTTCTAGCACTGTACACCCTCTACGACCAGTTATTTCTGGTGGAGGCCACTCCTCATTCTACCACCCCAGTGCCCAGATAATTTTTTTTTTCTTTTTTCGCGCACTGTTTCTTTCTTTGGATCCGCATGTTTTCGGTAACTTGCGGACATGTTTTGGGTGTTCACCAGGTGGTTCTAAGTTTGTCTTATTTGACCAGTAGACTTGCACATGAGACCAGTTCAGCTGTCGAAGACCATCAAAGCAGAGGAAGGAGAAATATTGCCTTATGTTTATGTGATACCTAGATAACCCATAAATAGGACTTCCTTGCTTTGCTATAAAGCCTGGGAAAGAGGTGGAAAAGTTCATAACATGGGTAGAATTGACAACAGGCTTAAAAGATTATGTCCATGCTAAGGACAATGTACAGTACTATTTAAAATGTTGTGTAACCAATCAGTCTTTGAGCAGAAATACCCTCGGGATTGCTTTCATAACAGCTTTCGCTTCATAAATTTCACTCAGTTGAATTATTGATTCATTAAGCAATTTACATACTACCAGGTCTGTGCAAGCAAGCTGGTAATGTGTGACAGACCGTGCAAGTCAGTATGCAGTGGTAGTGCGTCATAATACTTATTATTCAAACAGATTGTGTTTTTAGCTGCATGATTAGTTAATGTATTACATAGAAGTTTTACCATTGTAACCTGCCCTATATGTGCTTGTTTTTGTATTCTAGCTTTTATTGCCAAATATTTTTGCATCTTAAAATGGTAGATTTAACAATATTATCTGCCCTGTTTGTGTGTGTGTCAGTATGCGTGTAAGTGTGTGTTTGTGTGTTATTTTCACATTGTACAAGTCCACTTGAGTGGTATGGCATGTTTTATCAGCCAAAAAATCCAAGGCCATATTTGCTGTCCATCCATCCATCCATACATACATACATTTTAGCTCCCTATAACCCACACACTGTTCCAGGAGAAAGAATTTTAAACAGAAATGAAATGAGCAAACATCCGCCTGAACTTGTGAAGAGCTAAGGCGTGATTTATGGCACCAAAGTTAATAAATAACCTTAACTATGAAGTCATCTCATAGCATACTAGTGTCTTACTGTAGAATAATGCACTGTAAAAGGGAAAGTAATATGTAGCTTTCAAGCAGTCACAAATTTGAAACTTTCTTCGGTAAGGACGATGTCAAGGCTCAGTAACCTTTGCAATCGTGCTGGCCTGTGTGTATATATGATGGCTAGCTTGTACATGTGATATCTCAGCAACCACAACTTGATTCATTATTGTACTTGGAAGGTAGATGCCCCATGATGTGTAGATATACCCTTCTGTTCTTGGGTCCCACATCATAAATATTAATGACTGGGCGGGGCTTACCGTAAAAGTTTCAAAATGTCAATATCTCTGCAACCGTATGTCTGATTCAGTTTAAACGTGGTATGGTGATGTAATTACAAATAACATAGTGTGTAGATTTGTCCATGTTTCTTGGATTTTGAGTGAAGTTTGCTACAGTCAAGTGGTACCAAAATTGACCATAGTAGAAACTAAACAGTACAGTAGGTAACAGAAAACAGTCTGTTACCTCAGTCCAACAAATTGCATCACATTTGACATACATGTACTGTAAAACCTTGCAGGAAAACTATAAAACATTACATGACGTGACAATTGTGCAAATCAGCATTGGCCTTGTTTGAACTAAACAGCTCTAATTGATTGTCACCAGATACCTAGATTTACTTCATTCCTGTCTTACCCGTCTCCTAGATACATTTACACTCCGATCTATCCTTCAATTCTTGCACTGCGCCCCCCATTGACCCTTTCTAAGGTCATCGGGCCTCTTTCTTTCAAATCTACTGTGATTCGGAAGCTCCCGAGACACACAATTGTGAGCAGGATTCTCAAAATTCTGATTTCGTGCCTGCTATTACGTTCTCTGTGGAATTTTGGAACCATATAGCTAGATCTCTCAGTTGGATTAAAGAGTATCTGTGCAATTATGTGTGACTATAATATACATCTCAGTCAAAGTCACAAGTCAAACTCAAATTGCAGCTCTGTTAAGACCTGTTATCGTTAATAGACTCAATCGTTAATTAATTTTTTATTCATTCCCTTTTTCATGAAAAAGGTACGTTGGATATTCATGAAGAACTGGAGAGCTTGGTTGCAGAGTTTACCGGACAAGAGGATGCTCTCACCTTTGGGATGGGATTTGCCACCAATGCACTTAACATACCAGCTCTAGTTGGCAAGGTAAGGAATGAGATAATGAATTCATATCTAGGTTCAGTCAGGGATTTACCGAGGGTAGATTGATTTCAAAAGTTAGATTTCGAAAATTTAGGACAAGGTCCTACCTTTGATCGGTTGCGATGGTATTGTAAACGTATTGATTCGTATGAGAATAGTTTGATTGTAATGATAGTTGCTATCATCTTAAAGTATCCTGCATGAGATCTCTTAAGCACTGGTTTTGAAAAGCACTCGATTATGTTCCTTCTTAGAGTATGGATATAGTGTTACATGATATATAGTACATTTGTTAGTTCAAGTGATGATATGCTTGAACTCTCACCCAGTGTTTGCCTAGCATATCTTGTACAGGGAGGATGTTACAGTCACTTCTAATTATAACTGTGTGTAGAGATGTTGACTTAATGATTCAGGGGTGATGTCCACTGTTTCAATTCTACACTGATTTGTGTACTATAGGATAAATAGTAAGGCAATAGTATGTAGGGAAATGTTATAAGAGGATGATTTTATTGTGATACTTTCGTCATTAATTAATCGTTTTCTGTCAATTATTTTTATTAGTGTTTTGGACAGTTACATATATCTTTCTTGCAATATTCTAAAATTTGTAAAATTATTGCAAAACACACAGGAAATGAAACCTATATAAAACTGATTAACCTGAATTTAATGAGTTACCCTGGATATCTGACTTTAGGATTATCACCATTGGCTTTGCCTTTTAGCATTCTGAAATTGAGCTTTATAACTTTCCAAAGTTACTATCCTAGAAGTTCTGGATTTTGGAAATTATTTCCAGCCATTGAGAAGTGTTAAATTCATTTCACAGTGATGAAAATTGATTTTGAGGTTGATGGTTTAGGGTTCTTTGAATACAGAATATATGTGGCTACTAACTAATGACACTCAAGCATTTTTAGGGGCAATTTTGGTGATGTTCAAGATTTCATCGTATATTTGTATGTATATCTTTTCTTTTCAGGGCTCTCTGATTATCAGTGATAAATTGAACCATGCTTCCCTCATCCTAGGCATCAGGCTTTCTGGTGCTGCCGTTAGAGTATTTGAACACAACGGTAAGAAGTGTGGATCTTTTATTCTTAATTTATGAATACTAATTTATGAATATATATGTTTTTTTCTGGAATTTAAAAATGATATCGTGCATGGTCATCTCTTGAGTTATGTAATCTCCTCAAGTGTGCCAATGAAAATTAATGATGGTGGGTGGGGAGGGGTGGGTGTAGGGGGGGTG
Source organism: Apostichopus californicus (assembly GCA_020650975.1). Classification (NCBI taxonomy): domain Eukaryota; kingdom Metazoa; phylum Echinodermata; class Holothuroidea; order Aspidochirotida; family Stichopodidae; genus Apostichopus; species Apostichopus californicus. Next base: position 51,787 of record JAIPMN010000669.1, on the reverse strand, counting down.
TTCGGGAACAACATCTTGATTTACTTGCCCTTGGAGATTCTGAACTGAAAATATGAAAATTGTTGCAGTTTACATTTAATTGTTGCAGCACCTCTTCTGCAATTTATCTCTATAATATGATACATTGTACATATTTCATTTGCATTTTTCAAGTTGTTTTTGGTGTCATTAGAACATGAAGAAAGCTATGGTTATCTTTGTCAAAAGTATCTCATCATGTGGTTAAAGATCTGGGAGAGGAGATTGACCTTTGAGAGGGTCATTGGGGGGGGGGGGGGTTGTGCAGTAAAAGAATGTTACCAGTTCTCAGGCTAGATCTTCTGAATGTAGATAGAAGTGTGAATGTATTGGAAACCTGTAAGTATCGTCATTTGTAAATACCCCAAGCAGTAAGTTTCAGGCCGTTTATTTGATCGGTCAAGACGACAACTCACAGCCGATGTAACGTAATGCAACAGCACATCTCAAGTCAGAAGGCAACAACGAACACTGGAAGTTTACGGCGATGTTAAACGTTTCTTTCCCAACAGATGTGAAGAGCTTAGAAAAAGTTTTGAAGAAGGCTGTTGTGGAAGGGCAGCCAAGAACGCACAGACCCTGGAAGAAAATACTGATCATAGTGGAAGGAGTTTACAGGTAAAATATTTTGATTTAAAAGATAATTTACTTTTATCAAGCACAACTTATGACTGATGAGTTAGGGATTTTTTTTCTTAAGTGACCAAAACTTTGACCTTACAAAGGAAAGTTGTGCATGTAAGCTGCTAATGTTGTCAGTGGATGGGACAATGTTAATTTTGAAATATAATTTGTCAAAATTGGAATTATGAAGTGTATTTCTCATCAATAAATATAGGAATCAGTTCCATACTTCATTTCTTGCTTTCGCCATTTCCTTCTCATGTTTACAAATGGTTAATAATCCTGGTTTTCCTCCCACCCTACCTCCACCCCCAAACAAAAGATTAATGTTTGGGAAGACTAATAAGTGTCCATCTAGCATTACATTGTGTGATGCTTGTTTTTTTTGTTTTTTGTGGTGATGTGTAAAGCTCATGAAAAATATTAGAAAGTTAATGTTACTTTTTAGCATTCAGGTTCTTTGAATAATAAGTTTGTGATCAACTTGTAAAATCATATTCTGACGATGCTCTGTATCGTTAAGTATCGTACACCTTCCAGAGAGATACAAACCATTCATTCACCAGGCTTTATTAGCATTGGTCTATCGAGTTACGATTATCGTACAGTTACAGAGCTTGATGGTTACCATGGAGATATCCAACCAATACAAGAGCACAGTTCAAATCGGTGATGAAGAATTCCAGAATTGAGAAATTTGTCACTTTACATTAATATTGAGATTTTCTTGCTTTTAACTTCTTTTTAAATGGTTATTGCAATATATATGTCAGTCTTTGCTCTTTGTTTAAGTTCCTATCAATATTGAAGCATAAATCTGGGTCTTTGAGTGGGTGGGTGGGTGGGTCTTGTTTCTTCTTTGCTCAGTTATTTATGCTTTGAAGCATAAATCTGGGTCTTTGAGTGGGTGGGTGGGTGGGTCTTGTTTCTTCTTTGCTCAGTTATTTATGCTTTGAAGCATAAAGCTGGGTCTTTGAGTGGGTGGGTGGGTCTTGTTTCTTCTTTGCTCAGTTATTTATGCTTTGAAGCATAAAGCTGGGTCTGAGTGGGTGGGAGTCTTGTTTCTTCTCTGATCAGTTGTTTATCCTTTAACACAGTATGGAGAGCTCACTGCAAACTCTGTGATATAATCTACATATAAAGCCGGGTCTTTGAGTGGGTGGGTCTTGTTTCTTCTCCGATCAGTTATTTATTGTTTTATGCTTTCACACAGTATGGAGGGCTCCATCGTCAAACTCCGAGATATAATCGCCCTAAAGAAGAAGTACAAAGCCTACCTGTACCTGGACGAGGCTCACAGCATCGGAGCGATGGGGAAGTCCGGTAAGGGTGTGGTAGAGTACTGGGGGATCGACCCCAAAGATGTCGACATCATGATGGGAACGTTCACCAAAAGCTTTGGATCCGCTGGTGGTTACATAGCAGCGAGTAAGGTGAGACTTGTTGGGTGACGTATTACCACCGTGACACCCCGTAACCTTCTCTCACATAACTACAAATATGGGATGAGGAAGCGTGACAGGGGAAAGTGTTACTCGTGTCACGTTTGCTCACTAGACTGCATAATGAAACTCTTCAAACGACACCCTTCTGTTTGGCCTTAAGCAGCTGGCTTGCTTTCTTTTCTTGTTTTGCTTGGCTGTTTAAGATTAGTTAATATTTATAAATTCACTTTGCTGACAAAAGAAAGGGGGGGGGAGGAAGGAAGAAAATAGGTAACCTCGTTGTACGACTTTCTAAATTTTGTTGAATAACCACAGCAGTGAATAAGAAAACAGTTTGCTTATTCCTCGCTTGGAATGAAAAATATGAATATTGCGTTATGCTACTTTTACAGAGGATCATAAACCATTTGAGACTGCATTCACACAGTGCCACTTACTCTACTGCTATGCCTGCACCTCTAGCACAGCAAATTATTGGATGTTTCAAAGCCTTGATGGGAACAGATGGCACATATGAAGGTATTCATTTCAGTATTATTATTATTATTATTATGATTATTTTTATTATTAGAAATATATTTGTTGACTCCGTTCCCACTACAGCTTTCAAAGTCATTTTGGCTCATATTCTTAATGCTGCACTTTACAGTGTAGTTACTGTAACCCTGTGATATCTGGTTAAGTTCAGTTAATAATGTAAATGTTAAATTCGTAACTGTGAATTTGTGATACCGTACTCCACTGTTAAAAGAATGAGAGTCCTTTTTTCTTTCGCTTTTTTTTTGTCCTATATCTAATTTATTGTTTTCTCGTTGGTTTGTTACGTCGTGACAAGTTATACATTATTTACAAACTTAGAAATCCTCAACACTTTCAACAATGAAATTTTCAACTTGCTAAACTGTATCACAAAAAAATTTATACTCACCAAAAAAATTATACTCACACAGTCAATGAAAATTTCTTGGAAATGTAAAATGTGCAAGTCATAGTTTCGTTTGCAAAGGATATGATTATATTATCTTGTTTGGAAAAAAAAACAGCCATAAGTACTATTTGGACAACCTGAGCAGAGAGTCAGTGTTGCCATAGTGATGCTCAGCACTGTAGGAGAACATTCCATGGAAAGCCGTGATTGTAAAAATGTCCCCAGTCAGTAAGAATTCAAAGGATGAAAATCAAAGTTTTTTTTACTGTTCTGTTATGACAACAACAAACATTGTCATTTCAAACTATCTTTCTTTCTTTCTTCATTCCTCGTTTTAGGTCTTTATAGAGCCAAAGTACTTGCATGGAATGTGAAGTACTTCAGGAACAGGATCAAGGAGCTTGGGTACATTGTTTATGGTCATGAGGACTCCCCAGTTGTGCCTATCATGTTTTATCTGCCATCTAAAGTTGGGTAAGTAGAACCTTCCTTTTGTTCTTCAAGGTTTCACTTATTCCCCACCCCCTTCCCCCTCCTCCAATTTCACCATGGAATCATCACATCTAGGTCATATTTTCGTAGCACGTAAATGACAAACCAAACTTTTATTTATATTTGTTACAGAGCAATATGCAGAATGTGCTTTGAGAGGGGCATTGCGCTAGTCATCGTGGGTTTTCCAGCGACTCCCATCACAGAGGCTAGAGTCAGGGTCTGCTTGTCTGCATCTCATACCAAGGAAATGTTGGATGAGGTAACTAATGTTTCCCTTACATGATACATGTTTTTTGTTCCTTGTCTTGTTATTTAGACTCGAGACAAAAAGGAAAAATCTTTCGGATCGAGTGATCGTTAAAATGATTGTAAGTGACACACACTTTAACCAGAGTATTCCAGTCACATCCAGAAATTCTCAGAGGATACCCTAGACTTTCTTCATTTGATGATTATAAATATTATATTCATCTTTCTTCGTTTTGTGTTTGTGCCATAATCCAGATTATATTTATAGTTTTTTACCATTTTAGGTTATTCTCTCAAGTACGTTTGTGAATTTTCTCTCTTCACTGTTGCAGCAAGTGTAGGCTGTGGTTTATTGTGTGAATGTCTTTCACGATAGTCAACATTATCGTAGACGACGACAACGATCCATACATCTTTGAAATTGATTTGATTTATTTTTCCATATTCATGCATATATTACAATGAAAAGACACATAACAATGCATAAGAAAATGGTGGAAGGGCTTTGAAGCTGAAGCTTTGACAAGAAACCCAACGTAACATAAATAATTACAGAGTAAATGTAAATAAAAGGGGAAAACAAATTACAAGAAAGTTATTGCCGTGTTCTCTTTACAGGCCATTGATGCTTTCGATGAATTCGGTGATCTTCTTTGGGTGAAGTACAGCAGTGTGAAACCAGTTCTTCCACCCGTACCTTCATACCCTAAGAGAGAAGACTTTAATCTGCCCCCAGAATAAAAAAAACCTGCAACCGTGGATGGAGAAGATGTCCAAGTACTGGTCGCGAGAGAAGGGTTGAATGGGATTGACGACGGATTGCTTCATTTTATGTTCTTGGTCTTTAGACATGCAGGGTTTTCGTTTAGTTAGTGAGTTTTTGTTGAAGATTACAGCAACAACGGTTTTCTCGTCTTTTCTTTGGTTAATTCCATTTTTGGTCGTGTGTGGAGGAAGGTTCGGTGGCCTTATCAGACTATAAATTAATAAACGTCGAGTCTCACCTCTTGTTGTGTTGCTTGCGTTATTTGCAATTTCCAAGGAAATGGAGAAGTGTTCTAGGTGGGGCTGTGAGCTCAAGATAAATGGTAAACAATCATAGATTGCAGAGAGACCAAGCTACCATTTCATAAATGGAAGTTGTTTGTTTAGCTGTAAATTTTGCATCATTCTGTTATAAATTATATACCGCAAGCAAAAAAAGGAAAAAAAACAAAAGAAAATAAACAAAACGTGTGGCCACTCGATACAAGTAGTATCAGATGCTCTTGCCTAGTTACGGACTTTCATCAATAACTTTGCATCGAGGTCAAAGGTGGTTGAAAATGCATTGCTTTTAAAAGAGACATGTCTTTTTTTCTTTTTCTTTTTTAAATTGTTTTGTAGGTATGATGTTTGATAATTTAACTTCAGTAACTCTTTCAACAAAAAAAAAACCTTTTGGTAAGTTTTCTTAAATTCTCTCTGTTCTTTGGGAGAACTCTACTCAGAAGAGAGGCTCACATTGCGGCTGAGTGTTTTTTAAAAACATTTTATAGCAACCTTGAATTCTAGAAGGTTTTGATGTAATCGTACTAGCGATGATGGTTGTTTTTCCATTCTCTGTTGCTTAATACAGTTTGTTGTGCTTCTGTTTTCAACAGGTCTTTGAAGGTTGACCTGTAAACTGACTTCCTTTCTACGGTGTTGTTTTATATTATCTGTATGTATGGGGTGTCGGATTAATCTTCATTGTGTGAGGATGATCTCAACGGTGCATTGTTAGTTCTGTGTGTGTCGGTAAAGTACAGTCGGTACATTTCACTCGAAGTTCTTACAATTCAGAAAGATTGTTCTCTTGGTGACATATTGTTTCTTTCTTTGTGTTATCGAAAATCGTTCTCATTTTTTGGTCAGTCTATTTGTCTCGACAAATTTCGGTGAATTGCCTGACATGTATGGTGTGTCTGTATGTCGTTTATGTAAGGTTACTTAATCCTTGGCCTTTTTTTTTGAGAACTGACTTTTTTCTAGGGAGTTGTACTTTCCAAAACGTGAGGTGGTTACAAATATCTAATCATTATAACAAAAATCTCATGAAGTTGGTGACATCAATTGCTTAGATGGTTGTTATAGCTTATCATATCGTTGCCAGGTTGTATAAGAAGTCGGAAGGGAGTTTTCAAAACTGCAAAAGTTCAGGAGGATTCCTTGAGACAGTTCTCAATTCTCACCAAAATATTGCAAAATTCCTTGTTCATAGATTGTTGGATCTATCATAAAACCCAGACGGTTTTGAGTAATTGCCCTTCCTTGACTTAAAAAACAAAAATTATGATTTTGAAGACCAGTATTGTATATATAATATTTGAGTAGTTAGTTAGCTAATTAAAACAGCAGATATTTTAATCTCAGGCAAAATCATATGAAAAATTATTCCATAAAATAATCTAATGAAATAACAGTATAACTCAGAAAACAGTCCTTTTTTTTCCATTTTTGAATATTTTCTTTTTATGTAAAATTTAGACGAATATTTATAAGTGATCAATGGAAAATTTCGGTCAACTACTGACCTTAATTGACCTTGGCAGGGTTGCTTTTAACAGAAAAAAAGGTTGTTAGGTTTTAAAATGATAAACATGGCCTAATCTATTGGAAAAATAGTTAAAAACGTTTTGATTAAAAACACAAAAAATGATTCCAGTATATTTCCATTTATATAATCTTTGTCAACTAATTAGTAAAACTAGCAGTAGTTTGGGTGAAAATTTTTTTAAAAAGTAATGTGTCTGATGTATATAAATGAAGTTGAGTAAGTATCTGTTATTATAAACAGGAACAAAAACTCTGTATTGCTCAGCGGAAAGACTCCCCTAATACTATTCGTGTAAACACGAGTGGGGCAGTTCTGTTTTGAAGTTGGTTGCATGTGTTTCTCTTAGTGACATTAATTCGATGGGGTGCATATCACATTTTATTGAATAAACAATGATGTGGCACATGGTTTGTGGGAGGGGGAGGGAGGGGTAAAGAGAGGATAATCATTCTCATTCTCAACCCCCTCCCTGGCACCTGAAAAGAGAATTAAAAATTACAAATGTCGCACTCTTTGATATTTTATTAATTGACTAATATTCATGGTCATATAAGCATTGCTCAGCAAAAACCACCACTGAGTGATTTTGTATTCATTTGCTAACCATTTACTCTTCCCTATTTGTTTTTGTATGTTTAATGAAAAGTCCAATTTGACATCATTATTTCTTCTTTTTGCTTTATTTTTTTTGGGTTGATGGAAGAGGCGGTTATAAGAGGCATCCATGCAGAGTATCAGAGGTTGTTATTTACTCCTTGTCATTCAAAGTAGTTGTTTGCATTTTTTACCTTTGATGTAACAAAATTCTTTGTCTGGTTGTTAGAGACAGCAGAAGGGAAGATTGGGAAACTTGTAAAGAGGGCAATGATAGAGTGACCAATAAGCATGATAGTGATATTTGTTGTTGTTATAGTGGTGAACTGCCAGGATCAGCTAAGTAATTTAATATTAAACAAGTCTGATGCTACTAACCCTTGTGTGGAGATCATTCTACAGAGTCATAATCTGTCATTACGAGATTAAATGAATTGAATCCAGAAAGTAATGGCAAGCACAGTTACCACTAAAGGCATTGGCAGCCCAAATATTTTCAGAAATAGAAAAGCATGATAGGTTTGTTTTACGTTGGTCATTGATGAAATAGAAAGCATGATAGGTTGGTCATACGTTGGTCATTGACGATACAACAGAATTTTCGTTTCGTGATTCTGTGTTACTGTGTAGATTTAACAGGCGATGCGTTTTATGCATTATATGAAAGCTTGATAACATCAGCTTATGACATGACAAACAGTTAACAACCATGCCTTTAGTGCTAAGTCAAGATATTCTCTAGTTCTACTGCTGGTAGGTATTACCCTGTGATCACAGTGGGAGGAGAGGGGGGGAGGGGCTAATATCTCCTTCCAACACTGACAGTCTTTCAGAAGGGAAGAGTACATTCTTGGTTGAGATATGCAGTACATGGGTCGAAATTGTTCACTAGCCTTTATCTGAGATCAGGTGTAGTATCTATTCCCTATTGGTGCAATAGTTCCATAAACACCCCTTAGACACCAATACCTACTGGAGAGGCTTGTTTTAGGCCATCGGTATGAGTTTCATGTGTTCATAAACGGATCACATGCTTAGAACTAGAAAAGAAAAATGACTTGTACTCAGATAATGAAAGTCTCCAACAGGGGGGGAAACTCCCTTCATCAAATGACAGGATTCATTCTTTGCAGTTTGATCAGGAAATCCTGGAGAGCACAGAACTCTGAAGTAGTAGGGTCCTTTGTTTATTATGAGTAGGGTTCTTTTGTTTATTAATTAATAGTCAAAAGTCATTTACAATATCAATCTCCAAAGTTGAGCTGAGACTTATGAAAGAAAGAGGAGGGTTTTATATTGATTTTTGACAGCAATTCATGTGTCTGACAGACCCTCTCATTAAAGTCATATTGATCAATACGAGCAATGACCATTTATATTGCCGGATTTGAGACTTGGAATGTGTCTGCAAGACTGCACATTGAAAATACTGCTGTTAATACTTGTATGCATTCTCAGGTTCAAAACACTGATTATGCTAAACGGTCACTTAAATCTCTGTACTTTTCCAAGTTTTGTTATATCTCTGCCCTGCCATCAATCATTGATTGATATATTACAGACTGGCATTAGTTCTGCAATTATTTGAGGCTTAGCGACACAAGTTTGCTGTGAATGCCAAGTGTGCTACAGCTCATAATTTTGGCTTTTCTGTACAACAACCATTTGTGAACTGCATGGAAAGTAGTGCTGTGTTTTGGTTTCATTTACAATACACTTTTCTCTCCTTTCTTTTTTTATCTCTTATTCGTTTGAAGTTCTTGAGATAGAATCCCTAGAACTTCTGTTTGTACAGTTCTTCCAGAACTATGCTGGTGCAGAATGAATAAACAGTCTTAGTTTGTGGTAGGTCTTCCAAAAACCACTCTCTCGTGTATGTGCCCCTATCAGCAATGCATATGTATGTGAAGTGGTCTGGCTGTGTGAAACTTTCCAGGGAAAATGAGTCTTATTTGTCTCTTGTATATTAAATTGAAACTGCCACTTCATTAAGTTGAGTCATAGACTTAACAATTTCATCTCTGAGATTTTAAACATCTGAAAATTTTATCACACCTTCCTAGAAATACCTACTTTATTATACTGTACAAGCCGAAAGAAAACCGACCAGGTAGAAATATCATATCCCTAATCTAACATACCCATAACCTGAATAATCTTGGTGGTATGGTAACCAACGTAACCAGATTTCAAGGGGCTTTTTTGGCGATATGTCAGTTGGAATACGCCTGGCTGATATTATTGCTTTGGTCCACACAGTTGGATATTTTGCATGACATAAATCTGTTAATGATAACTCAAAGGCTTGTTTTTTTTTTATATTCTGATGTACTTCTTTAAGAGTTTGAAATGGTACTTCTACATGTGGGATTGTACAAACAATAAAAGCCTGATGGTAAACTTCATTTCATCCTTTTCAAGTTTTTCTGTGAATGTGTTTATTAATTTGTTATGTACCTCCCCCCCCCCTTCCCCATACTCCATAAGTAAGGTTGGCAACATTTGTGTGAAGTTTGGGTTAGAGTTGATGAAATTCAAGGTTTTTTTGTCTTTTGAAAAACAGCTTTTTGAGCTGATTTGATGGTTTTCAATCCTTAAGTTCTATTAAAAGATAACATATAAGTTTGAATACCAAATCTTGAGGAGGGTCTTATATTATAGGAATATATATATAATTGAAATTGTAGTGAGTTGGAAAATCCAGAACAGTGAGAAAAACTTCCAGCCTCCACTGGGATTTGAACCCGGGCCTCCTGCTTTATATGCAGACACCCTAACCACTATGCTATGGACGCTGATTGTATGTCCAGAGGTTTGAAATGGGTAAGGAAGGTCGTAATTCCACTGTAGGCGTTTGTCACCTGTATCGAACAATACTAGTTCTGTTCTGGTGACATAGTTGCCTTACTCTAGAGATCAAACATGAAATGGAAGTAAACGACAAAGGCAAATGAAAAAATCTATATCTATATATATATATATATTGATTATATATAAAATTCAGTGATCATTGCTTACCTTTCCCCCAGACAAATGAGACTATCCTCTTATCAATTGTCTGTGCCATGGTATTAGCAATGATAGCAGGAAGCTATTACAAAATAATCACTCAACAGAAAACTCAGATACAAAGGAGGTTTAATCAATACATTTTTTTTATTATTATTGCATTTTCGCATTTGAAAGCTGACGTCAGACTTTTACTTTTGTATCTGAATGTTCACTCCTGTAAGTTAGTTAGTCTCTAACGTACATCACACTCAAATCTTATATACACATACATACATACTCGGATCATTTCACAACAGGATGCACACACCTGAACAATCACGCAATTGGTTAATATTAAGCTTAATATCAGCAGTTAAATTGCACGACATTCTGAGCAGCCCGTGCTTGAATATTTTGTTTTGCTTGCCGCTTGTTTCGAGTGGTACATATACCTGTATCTATATATACGAGAACAAAAATAGTTCGGAAGCAAATTTAGTCGAGAAATATGCTCAACACTTGAGGCACCATAAACGTAAAACTGTTTAATATAGTGAACATATTTTACACTTCATTTCCTGAACATAGGAAGCGATAAGGGAAATAAATGGAAAGAAAATCTCTGTCAATATGTACAGGTAAATTTGGTAGGAGAAAAGAAGGTTGCCTGTAGGCTGTGCAAGACTGCATTTAAAAAGAATGACATCCTGGTGGCAGAACAGGTGAAGATACCTCGGTCTTAGAAATGGAAGCTAGGAGACTCAAAGTGAGTCATAACAGGGAAATGACCCTGGGATCATGGAAGCCAAATCCCGCCGGTGCCTTCCAATCATAAGGTCCCCGGTTCAAGTCACTCCAAGATTTATGTATGTCGTCCAGTTACAGAGTTGTTGACAATTAATAATTCATAATCATGGACGTTAAGTATGAATGTAAGAGACTGACTTCGGTCAGCTTGCGGCTTTGATAAGCCTATGAGGCTTCTTCGCAAGTTCCTGCTTGCAGGAGGATGTGAAATACATACATACATACACATACATACATACAACACTAGTCCTCTATGAGAGGCTGTTACAGTCTACTTTATATTTGGGACTCAAAATTATAGAAAAGGTAAAGTAAAGGATAGCCAGTTGGCTTTGTGATTCCTTGCCAAATATTTTGCTCAAAATTCTACATTTCTGACTTATGCAGAGCAAGTGAGTTAAATTTGTACAAGAATTATGTGAGGACCAGAATGGATCAGAGATTTCTGATATTTGTAGCACTCACTTATGGGCATCAACCAATTAATTCACTGGTAAGGATTTTACACAGTATAGAATTTTTTTCTCCAGAATGTTTCGATATCCAGATAGAAGTCTTCCTAGGTGACATAAAGACATATATTCCTGTACTCAATACGACAGCTCCACATAACCTGTATGAAGTTACTCCACCATGAACTGTTTGAGTTACGGTGTTTACAAGCAAGTGTCACATACACACGCCATCACTATTGTATAGATTCCTCCTGCCTCCAGCAAAAAATGCAAGCTGACATTTACGATGTTTCTATTAACAAGCTGTTCAATAAGTAATTAACTTTACATCGATAAACAGGTTAATTTTAGCAACGCCATTGAATATATTCTCTCTACTACTCAAGGCTACAAGTGACCCGATTCACATACTGATATACAATGATATTGTATCAAAGTGTGCAAAAACAATTACATTATATATACATTTATGTATATATATGCATATAAATGTAAATATATGTATATTTATTTATATATATGCATTTATATATATGTATAGATATATGTATGTAACAACATGCTGTAAGTTACCGTATAGGTATATGGGCAAATACACAGTAAACCAACATGAAATGATAACATAGAGGTTTTCCACCCCTAAAATTGATATTTCCAATTTTCTGTAATGTTCAATATTACTCATTTGAAGCAAAGAGCTAGAGTAAAAAGTTTCAACTTCCTACTTGAATTTTGAAAAAATGGCCCATTAGAATCCTATAGGAAAATAACGGTTGAACATCGACATACAGCAAGAAAATACAACGGTTGCAAAACATTGACATACATCACATAGCTGGCAATTTTTCATAAAGTTTGAAACATACTTAGTCTTTTGACCTTTTCCTATGATGGCATACAGTCATGTCTAACTCACAACCAAATTAGAGTAATATATGATGTATATATCACGCTCAGTACAGCATGAAATAGATAACGGGCGGCCATGTAAAAAATGTTACAACCGTTATAAATTTACGTTAAAAAATGGCATAACTCAAAAGATTTGAAATGTATATGATCCATGTTACTGCACTCAGAATCTTAGCCAGT
>JAIPMN010000669.1:0-36373 GCA_020650975.1 Apostichopus californicus | reverse complement strand
CTGATTGATATTCAAACAAATGTTTTGCCCCCCCCCGCCCTCCCCCCCCTCATATTGTATCTTGTGACCACCAACATTCAGTACAAATAGCCTTTTGTATTTTATGGTTCATTCACAGCAATTTTGCAGTAATTCTACTAAAGATACTTGTGTTATTTAGTACTGAATCTTTTGCAAGCCTACAGTATGCTTCTTCTTTCAAAGGATATTTTTATAGTAAATATTATTAGTTATAGTTACGATAGAGAAAGTAATGCATTCAATATGATCATTAAAGTAGTATAAATGCACTACCAGGTTAAAGAGAAGTGTGAGATTTCTTACACCAAATATATATACTGTACTTTTCAATAAAATTCACTCCATCAGGAATCCTTTTTCAGAGCTAGCAAAATGTGATTAACATTGCACATTAAAATTTGCTGGAGATGCAACAATAATTTTCGTAACAGGGCCTGATTTTTTTTAGTTCTAGGAAAATCTTTATTTCAGCATACAGGAAACATGCAGGCAACAAAGATAGAAGAAAAACTCCCACTCTATCATTTCCTGTAGATTTGCAGTGTTCCTATATGATCCGGCCTTTATTGTCAAATTTCGAAAGTTTCCTGTTTTGCATAATATCACGTTTCATATATCCTAGAGTAAGTTAAGAGTGAGAGAAGACAGAGAAAGCAAAATTGTTGTTTTTAGTTGAGTTTCAAATATCAGATGATAAATAGATCAGTGGAGAACATTGTTTTCTTAGTTCCAGATGCCAATCACATTTAAATATTTGAAATATTGTTAATAATGACATTTGACATCAAGTACCTTCAATCCATATAGTGTAATGGATCGATTTTAAATGATTGCGCACTAATATATCTATCTACATACAACCACAACGCCCTCAATATGCTGTGTCTGGAGCATGTGGTAGAATAAGGAGGTGGTTTTAAGGTATCACAAGGTCATCATTATACTGCCAAATATGCCAGAAACTCAAGAAAAATGGTCACTAATGTGTTCACATTTCAAGAAAGGTTCTAATGAAGTCGGATTGAAACCTGTACGTACGTAAAGCTGATTTTAATTCTTACATTTAGAAGCTAGGGTACGCCTGCATGTCTTTGATTAAATATTATATGAGAATACGTCTTCAATTAGCATTATTGTTGGAGCAGCAACTTACTGGACAATCACCTCACAGTGATAGAGATGGTTGTTATGAACAGAGATGTCAGCTTGTAAACCTACCACACAACAAACAGTTTTTAGCCTTGTGCCCCCTCTATCCCACGTCTATTTCGTCAGTGTTTGATTCCATAGTGCCAGTTGAAGGTGAATTTGACCTATGATAAAGTTTTTCGATATCTGGATAAAAACCTCGCGACCCCACCGAAAGACTAGTTGTGAGCCACTCTTGGGTTGTGCCTCATAGTCTGTGGAAGCTTGGTCAGTCTAAAACACCGAGCATAATTATTGAGGCAGTCCTAAGTCCCTGACTGAAGTAGACCGCATATCAATCAGGCCCAAAGGTGCCTCTGTTTACCTCCTAACATTTGCCAGATTAAAACTTGCCCATGACAATTAATCCTTTGATGAATAAATGTGCTTAAACTTTGTGAGGACAGTTTCCTGCATGAACCAGGTCTTGTTGGTTCAGTGTATTACTTGAGTATTACGCAGAGTACATTGCTGACGATTAAGGTATATGCTTTGACTTTAAGGATTTTGAAAGTAAGTTTCTCTGTTAGTGTTAACAAACAGCTCATCCTTTTAGGTTAGCTCAGACACCTAGTCTCAGAGGTCGTCGTCCGATCAGTTACTCATCGTTCTCGATAGATTTGGACAACTGCTCGTAGTTAGACCCCCCCCCCCCATCCTCATCTTGACTACTAACATTATATTAAGCTTAAGCTGTGTTGTTGCATTAGCCTGATAGGAATCTCTTAACGTTTATGAGGCTGCTTTATTATATTAGTCTGTCTGGTGCTCCCTCTCTTCCACATGGAAATAATATTTTGGCTAATTAACTGTTCATTTACAACGTTTCCAACTCAGGAATGTTTAGCAGTCTACTAGTTCACTAATCTAACAAATTTTCTTGACTTTTTGTATAACTTTGCAGTTGATTGACTGTTAGAAATTAAACACGGATGTTTTATTTCGATTGATTATAACAACACATACTGGTGTGTGTTTGGCTTGATATCAATTATCAAAGCACCTAAACTTTTGTTTCTTTCGAGTGATGTACTACCTGTTGTAACATGCGCTCCAACTTTATGTTCCGTTAGTGAACTGCTCTTGGGTGGGGTCTTTAGTGCCGTCACTGCTGCATTCAGGAGCTCTGGATAACAGATCTTTTTGGAATGGTAATATAAAACATGAGAATTGGTCTGGTTCTTATAGATCCATTTTCTGTTGGGAGGGGGGGGGGGGAGGTTTCCAGACACTTGAGAGAAGAATTGAACTCTTGATATTTGACAGTACTTTTCACCGCTTCTGGCAATCTGTACGTGATCCTCTTGATGATGTTTTCGGCTCGGTCCGGAGGCTATATCGCCGGTTAGTCGATAGCCGCTGTAGCCGTGAGATGTCTGTAGAGCACTCTTGAAACCGTTTGGAGCGTCGGTACGTGTCCCGGTCAGATGTTTTAATATCGTCAACTCTCCGATTATTCAAGCACGGCGAGAAATGAGACTAGCCTGAAAGAAAAGGAAAGGAAAATATGAAAACCCACCCCACCCCCCCCTGAAATAAAGAAAAGAAGAAGAAAAAAATCCAAACCAGTGAAGAAAGAAAAAAGCTTTAGGCCTCTCAGTTCCCACGCCGTTGATTCTAATAGTTCTCTAGTTGACTGACGAGGCTTCGATCTTCTTCGCGGCGGGGTCTAGCAAATTGCAGCGCCGTGTAATGCCTCGGCTAAGTGTTTCCATAAAAGCGAAAGATTTGATCGGGTTTCACCCATTATGGAGCAATCTGACACTCCTATCTGTCTGTTCAATATTTACAGAGGAAAACACTTAAAGTATTGATTTATTTTTGGGAGCCTCGATGGGAAAAGTGGCCTTTTTTCGATATATATTGTTAGGTCGTCGGATTGGTTAAACCAAATCATCAACGGTATAGGGAATTCAGGCACGGAGTCTTTTGAAGTCGTAATGTGACGGGTAATTTTGCAATAACAAAAAAAATTAGGATTTGAAAGGTTTATCGGAAGGAACAAGGATGGAAAAAACAAGCAGAAATTTTAAAAAAAATTATAATTATATACTTTAGACGAGTGAGTTGATGTGATTGGTTCCTTGAAAGTTCTGTAGTTTACTGTATGTGTTGAGTTGTACCTTGTCAAGGCCTAGTACTATAAATATTCCACTCGTACAGTTGGATGTGTTTACCCTTCAAGAAAGAGATTTATGTACTAGTATTAATTAACTTAAGGTTTGCCTCCTAATCAATGCATTAACCTATATATAAAAAAACCAATACGGCACTCAAGATATTCAATTCCACAAGTTTATTGTAATGCTTTAATATTGCTTGGAACAAACAGATATTTACGTAACATGATCAGTCCTGTTGTTTATTGAATTGTGGCATTTGTGTTCAAAATGGCGTGGGGGGGGGGGGATGGAGGAGGCAGGGTAGCAATGGTCTACCCTCCTTCATCAGTGGAAGGGGGAAATGGCTACAGTAAGTCGGGGGAAGGTTTCCTTCAGCCGGGAGTATTTATTAGCACAACTATGGATTTAGAGATAATGATAGACCTATTTGGCTAAATATTGGCTAAATATTGCCCCCTCTCCCCCCTGCCCGTTTTACATGGGAGTCAGCTTCAACAATATACATATATAAAATATACATATATAAATGGATACCTTTTATAACATATATTCAATTACCATCATAGAAATTAATTTGTATATATTTGTAATTATTATTAGAACTGATTAATAGATATGCACCTGATATTTAATCTAATATCTAGCTGACCCAAAACAAACACTATAAAAACAATATAAAATTTAGTCCATGATGTATATCTTGCAGTCTTTATCATTTATATCACTGTTGATTGGGTTGACTTGAGTGATGCTGTTGCCCCTTTAATATTCAGTGAACTATTTATGAAATGGGATATCATATTTGTTTCATGAATATTTCTAGTTATAAAGAAAAAAAACAAGGTACAAACCGCTGAGAATGTCTAGACATTTGTCAACGCATAACCATGCAAGCTTCCCTGTCTCTTATACATGCAGCTCTCAAAGAATCCATAATTTAGAACTTTTTCGTAAGGAGATACCTTGTTATCGTCCCAGGAACCTCTTTTCTTGGCTTGCAGCAAGCATATACAGTAGATCTCTCGAAGAACGGAGAGCTTGCTGGCCTCGATCTTGAACAGTTTTGGAGTTCTTTGTGCAGAGGTCATTACCCCTATAATTATGAAACTTTCTTTGCCCTTTTTTTTTATACTTTATTTTTGTCTGCTTTTTTTTAAAATTTATACTTATGATATTTTTTTTTTTTTTAAACAAATTTTGTAAATTTTTGGTCTTACATTATGGATGGCCATCGCTAGAGGTTGATAGTTTTAAACCATCTTCAAATTTAATGCTTAATATTTCTAAAACAGAGCTAGGACAGACAGTCGACCACGTCCAGGTAAATAGCGATCGCCTACTGTAGCTCATTCAAACTCTATAAATCTTCTTTAAGAAAACTAAATGAATCAACTGGAGGAGAGCTTCTTACTTTCTCTAGATATTTTAGAAAGTGAAAACAACAATTATAAATAGGTTTGACAAAACCGTGTTCTCCAGTGGACTTAAGATGTTCGTTCGATTCTATAATATTGGATCCAGTCAAAAACAGCATTTTGGTCGGATCTCACATAAACTCCACTTTTGGTCAAATTTGGTCGGACTGGATTTTTCTTCGATCAGAGTGTGGAATTAAGTCGTTTCAAAGACCACCGTTGCCAATTTTAAAGCTTGTACCTTTTCTGCTGGAAGCAGTAAAGAGTTCAGTAATTGGTTTTTACCGCATGCCAGTTGGTGTTCATCAAAGACACTGTACGCAAAGTTTGACAAGATCGATGTCGTCTTCCAAGGAGAGAATTACTAAAGGTACGATCAGGAGGATTGCAAGTTGTACTTATTGGAAGAAGACTGATGCTTTGCACAGAGAAGTTTTGACTTTTTGTTTACGTGCACGTGACAAGATGAAGGATTCCATAGTTAGTAAACTGCACAAAAATTCCATGGACACGATGCATATTCCTCGCCGAGTACATCGATTAGGTGACAGTCTTGCTGGAAATGCGGTTTAGTTGTGTATTTATCAACAAGGTGAAATGCATTACATTCTTAATTTCTTGCATCAAAGAAGATGTCTGCAAGATCCCAACTCTCAAAGCTTTTAGTTTCCGTTGTTTTCTTCTGTTTTTTTTCCTAAAACTTCTTGTCCCAGAAATACTTCTGAAAAATAGGAAATTGCTTTTGGATGATGTCTGTTGAACATCACCAACTGTCTTTTCATAACTTTGTGCAGGCATGGATGTATGTTAAATGATATATATATTTTGTTGAAACGATACCAGCCTATTTACTGTAGATGCCTTTGAAAGACAAGTTGTACTGAAGTACAGTATATATTGTCAGTGAATGCCACAAAAGCAAAGCAAAACAACATGTTTCTCGCTCTGTATTCAATGTGATCCCTGTTCAGGGGGAGGGGATAGAGGTTTGTGCATATATATGGGAGGTGTTGGGAATTGAGGGGATGGTGTCAGAGTTTGGTAATGATGGGTGGATGCAGGGGGGGGGTGGGGGAGGGAAAGAAAGAGACGCACAATAGATATCAATGTCTTTGTAGTTAGAGTAGCAGCTCCCTGGTTCAACGAAAGTTGGAGGATATATTATCTTACTCTTGGGTAGTGTAATATTTAATCTGTTCTCAATTTCCAGTTCATTGAACGGAATATGATATCTCATAATGAAACACAGCTGCTCTATCGTGGTTGAGTTTTTGTGTCGAGATTGCCAGACGTACTTCAAATTATCTAATGATATCGTAGCGGCGAGCCCTCCGTCATTGTGAGTTTGCCGTGTGGATGTAATCAAAGTGAAATGTATAGTTACTGATGTTTCTAATTTCTCTTCACCGAGTGACATGTTTGCATAGCATCGACAGGATAAAATATCGGATGCCTTAATTTTCGATATTTCCAGGCAGCCGACGACGTGTCAGACAGGAAAGAAATCTTGACGTACAAGATTGCAATCGGACCTGACGACATCGCTCATGTTAAGTTTTTGAGCCTGTCAAAGCCCCTGGGGACATCCCTTCGTGGAGCTGGCGAACAGCACACTTAGAATCCAATGGGATAATAATTAAAACGTCGGTGTGAATAAACAAACGTGAGAGTCGAGCTAACTTCTGAACGGCATCAGAGATTACAATTGTTTGCGAATTTGCTTTTTTGTTTGATCCTGCGGCGATCGGAGTCGCTATTGGTATAGCTTCGAAGATCAGAATCCTAAATTTGCACGATGCAGAATATTGATTAAAGGGTTTAATAAAGATGGTGGCATAGCAAACAATGAAACATAACATTGATCTTAATTGTGTGGGTTCCAGTCCTGGTCTTTCATGGAGGAGAAATTTACAGTTTTTTTCGCATCTGAAAATAATTGTCCTGTTAAAGAAAAGAAAAGAAATCCAAAATTGAGCTTATAGAAGTATAAATGGAATAGCAACCTAATGTGAAATGTAAGTTATAGGGAGAGGAGTTAGGGGTCTAGGGGGGGGGGATGTGTGAGTGGGGAAGGGATCTACATTTTGGATCAAGTAAAAGAGATCAGTAAATATAGATATCCAAGTAAATGTGGGAGAGGTTATAGGTATTAACATTATAGAGAGTATGACAGCTGAAGGTGAAATACACACTAGGGAAGTAACTGGGTTCAAATGTAAACAACTGTAAACAAATGTAAACAAATGTAAACAAATGTAAAAAGTAAACAATCAAGTAGGGAGACATCACAGTGTAAGGAAGGGGAAGGGGGAAAAGAGATTGGGGTTTCATGATTGCCATGTGAAGGTGACAGTACTAGGGATCAAAGAAACAGACAGGTGCAAAGTCAGACCTCATGGCAGAAGATTTTAACCGGACGTGGAAAGAAAGAAAAACAAAATGGAACACATTTCTGCACTTATCAGGTATAATGCGAGCCATCAAGGCTGCCTATGCTGAGCACCTGCTCTGCCTACCCTACACATTGCTCAATTGGGGTACTGTATTAGTGAGATATCTGTTCCCTCCCACCCTAGTGTACTCCGACTATTAAGTTTCTCTCTGCATTACCCTCATAGAAATTAATTGAAAACACTTGGCTGTCCTAAATCATATAACATTGCAGGTAGACCAATTTTTTCACATATAGAAGAAGTCAAAATGATTGAAAATGTTCTGATTTAATTTTGCATTGTGATTAATGTTGGATACAAGTTTTATATATGGGTGGCAAAGTTTCTAGAAATAGAGTGTAAATTTCTAAATATTGATGGATATCCTAAGTTTTATCTATTGCAAGTTTATTTTGTGATTATAGTAATTGATAATATCTTACCGAAGTTTTATTTAAAAACAAACAAAAAAACAGGCAATTATGCAAAAACTTTCTACAAATAGTAAAAAAAAAGGTGTTCAAAAGCAAGCCTTTGATAATCACAAGAGAGGGCAGTATAACAAAAGACAAAACAACTCGACTGTTCTATGATGTAGTTTCTTTCTTTTCTGTTAATATCCTGGATGACTTCTTTATTTTTTTTATTGACAATAACAGATACAAACCCTGATATTCTGTGTCCTTACTATCTGCATGGTTTCTCCTCTATAAACTTTGAATCAGTACTGTATAGAGTGGTTGCCATGATACAGTAGGTGCCCCAAAATTTCCTCTATTTACAAGAGTGTCTTCGATCAGCAAGTGAAAGTTTTTGTAAGAATCAATCAAATTACAGGGGTTCAGTTTGTTTTATGGGCCAGCTCTGTCTACTTCTACTTCTACTACTACGGCTACTATGCTATGCTATTATAAACACCGCTGAACACATACTGTATGTATTGCTAGGTGCCAGAAGAACACATGTACAGTACTTAGATAGACTGTGATAATTAAGCCACCTAACCTATATCTAATTAATTAATTTAGCTAATTAATGTGGGTGTACGACTGGATCATTCACTATCGTACTTATTTATATAGTAGGTTCATGTGAGGCACGGTCACTCATATTGGTTGAGACCATTAGACAAAGGGCTGGTGATTATTGCTTAGGTCATCGTGTATTAGTTGTTTGTTGGTTTATACGCACATACTTCTGGAGATTATAACTAAGTAGGTGTATGGTTGGTCAAGGATATTGCTGGACGCAATTACTAGATGTATGGTGGGTCGCTTTAATGTACAGGATAAGAACGGTGTTTGTATATATCACATCACATATCACATCTGGATGTAATTACTGGGTACATGGTGGGTCGACTTGGATCATACTACTTGACACAATAATTAGATGTATGGTGGGTCATTCAGTTATAGTAATAAATACAGGTGTATGTTACGTTGGTCACTCATACTGGGGGAGACCGCTGGACACTAGTACTAGGGGTGTGGAACATGGGTTACTCAGTATTTACTAGGACTTCCGGTGTATGTTGGCCGAGTGACTCATACTTTACTAATGGACACAATTACTCTGTGTATCACGGGTCACTCGGTTCCTGTAAGACAGGTGTACGATTTGGTCACTCTTTCTGTGTGAGACAGCTGGACATAATTCACTTGGTGTATATATGGACATGAGTCACTCACTAGGAGAGACCTGTGTTTATATAACTGGCCACTGATATCATATACATATATATAGACACCATTAGGTATATACCTGTTATATTGAATACTGATATTTTATACATATCAGTAATGAGAGAAACCGTTAGTTGTCTAAATATATATGCTACAAGGTACATATATGTTGGTTGATATATACTGTGTTAATGGCCGAATTACTGGGTGTTTGGGGATGTCAAACAGTTTAACTATTTGTCAATCTCTATAGACCGGTTACTGGCCCTATCTTTAATTTGACTATTCGTAATTTAACAGTAAAACTGCTATCCTAACGTCACATCTTCCTTCATAAAGTATCTTGATCTCTCTTTGCCACTTTAATTTGTTTCCTTGGACATCCAGTCTTAGGAACATTTTGAAATGACTGGTTTCACTCCAGCTTGAATATCAGGTAAAGGTTGAAAAACCTCTTGAAGTATATTTACTCTGAATTAACCGTTAATGTCCATTGGAGATATTTGTTTGAGTTGTGCATCCATCTAACGATGTACATGAGAAAAGTTAACTGCTCTGCAAATCTGTTCAAGTGTGTTAGCATTAAGATTGTCCCAGGGCTAGGACAGCATCATTACAGAATGGCACCCTAGATCCATTCACATCAAACAAATTGGGGGGAGAGGAAAACACTGCCGGACGTTTCCTGCGAACATGTTCGGAGATAACCGCCGGAAAATGTCAAGTGCCTTATAACTCTATAAAACGAGTTTGGCCTGTGTTTGAATTTCCCTTTCACGTTCAACAAGTGTCAAGCTTTTAGTCGGATATGCAAAAAGACGGTAAAATGCTGTCCGCCTCGGAGAGTCATTCGTTATAGACGAGAACTTATAGGCAGGTAATGGAACAAAATGGAAATTGTAACATCCTGCGTGCCATTATTAGAGGATAGCCCGTTGATTATTGTGCCATTTGCGACTTCTCACTAGATATGAGATCTTGAGAGAGAAGCATAAAATTAAAAAAAAAAAAAATGATAAATCACGTTTAGAGATGAATATGTATAGTAGGTTAAGTAATCACTGCCAACTTGCTGCACAATATATTTGACAAGCATTTTACTAATAATATAGTGAGCAATTTTTTCTCCCCCCCCCCTTTTTTTTTCTTTTATTCATTTTATTTTAGCTTTCTGAACTATATACTGTATAAAGAATGTACAGTAATATTAAAGGAAGCAAGTACAGCTATCGAGGTAATCAATTGCTTATTGATCGATCTTGAAGGGAAAAGTAGGTTGGAAATTTCAAGATTGAACCAGCTTCCTGGCTGGGTGTATATATATCATTATATTATTCATTATATCCCATATGTGCGGCATATAGATTAATCATAAAACGAATGTTGTAAACACAGTGGGGAAAAAAAATTCAAGTATTCTAAGTTGCTTCATGTGAGATGAATCTCCAAATGTTTGTCATGTTTAAATAATTCATACAGTATATCTTTGTCAGTTCTAGAGATATTTAGTTCAAGAAGTAAAGACACTGATAATTAACTTGATTATAATTAAGCTGACAGTTAATTATCCTGTGGACAGGTCTACTTTATTGAAAGAGTCTATTGAAATAAAAGAATGGGTTTATTGTTGGTGAGGGGGGGGGGGGGGAGAATGGAATAATGGTTGCATTTTGTAGAACAGGGAACAAGTATGACCTACAGACATAGAAACCAATAGAATTTTGTAGTTTCATTTTTCCATAAATAGATGATATAGCATGGGCAGTATCACGGTATATATATTAAATTAGATTTGATATTAGTGAAAAATGATAAGGCAATAACAATGAAGCATCAATTATTGCCCCCCCCCCCTATAAAAAAACAACACAAAAACACAATCTCACTAAATATGCATTAATTCAAAACTAGGGGATATATTTAAATGATCAATTTCATTCGACTCGGAATAGATTTAAAGGTGAATTTAGATATATATAAATTAATACCATTTATTGCCCCCTCCGCTAAAAAAACAACACAATCTCACTCTGTATGCATTAATTCAAAACTGGGGGATATTTAAATGATCGATTTCATACGACATGGAATAGATTTAATGGTGAATTTAGATATATTTATAAAGGTCAGAACAACTCTCAAAATTGCATAATTCACTGGAATAGACAGTAACTTTTAAGACAGCTAATCAATTGGCTGAGCCTGATGAACCCCGTTCCACATATTGCATTTTAATTATGCGCATATATATGACATGTCGTCATGTACGTGATGTGACTTGCTGAAGCATCTATTTCGTATTCAGGTTGTATCTTTTGAGTTATTTCAATCAAGCAGTATAATTTTCACTTTTAATCCGACATCTCTTTGGATTATAAACTTGGAGAGCTATATGTCGTCACAACGGTACTGCTGTTTCTAATTATCTACTTCAAAAAAGGTTTTTGAAAATTTCGATGGGGCTCACAAAATTCATGTGTGGGCTTTTTCATCATATATGCCATTTAAATTGCAAACCTCTGAAAGTCTACATACCCTGTGCTTTTCATGGTACCTGAGTGCAT
Source organism: Apostichopus californicus (assembly GCA_020650975.1). NCBI lineage: Eukaryota > Metazoa > Echinodermata > Holothuroidea > Aspidochirotida > Stichopodidae > Apostichopus > Apostichopus californicus. The sequence goes on along the minus strand of JAIPMN010000669.1, from coordinate 24,945 downwards.
GGTGTACGAGATTTGAATGGCCTTGTAATCTTTTGTGGGTTGATGTGTCTCTAGCTGTGACACATTTTCAGTTACCTTAATATATATCTCTGCTTTAATTACCATATGGTATTAAAGATGTAGCTTTAATTCATCAGAAATTTGATGAAATCAGCTCTAGCAATTTCTTGCTAATTTAAGTTGGCAAGGTCATTGCATACCTGCATAGGGTTACCATATTTGTTTTTGAAAAAGCAGGACATTGATCCGCGTCCTACACTGATCCGCGTCCTGGTGGAGGGGTTTAAGGGGAGGGGGTGCCCCCCTCCCCTTTGGATTTTTTTTTGTTTCTCAAAGGTGCCTAGATGCAAAATGGTGCAATCTAAATCACTCTAATAGGGACTCAGGGGGGTTCCCCAACTTGAGTGAGTTATGGTTTGGCTCCAAGTCTAGTAAAAAATTAACAAAAAGTGTACTGTGCCACAGGGCAAAAAAAGTCCAAATAATCTCCTCTGAATTTATGCACCTATGCATACTTCTCTGAGGATCTGATTTTCCTCAACAAGGAAGGCCGCCGATGTTCAATCACAGATTCACAACACTTCATACTTTGGATTGGCGCGCGTGATACTCTGCCTAAAACTGACATTACGTTAGATAGGGCAATACTCATAATTACGGTGTGTTCACGCTATTGACTGCGTTCTACTATACTTTGTGAGAGCCTGCCTGCGTGCAGGAAAGTGGTGTGTGTCTCTACTGCTGTCCGTATATGGTAGGTAGCAGACGACGCGAGTACGCGTTTATTGCGTATAAATTTAGTTGGAAATCATTTGCTCGTGACTCGTGAGGCTAAATTAGGGAAAACCTGTCAATTCCTGTGTGAAATTCATGAAACCCGGATATTATTGCCAAATTGGAAAATCCACCCGGACGCCCGCGTAAGTCACGAAAAACCGGACATGTCCGGGTAAAACCGGACGTCTGGTAAGCCTATGCCTGCACCAATATAGTGTATTAACCCTATATATTGTATGTGTATTAAAGTTAGTTCAATGATTCTGTTATAATCCTGGGGAAATATCTCATATAAGCTGCAAGGTGACGGAAAAAGCACATGAGATGTCTTCAATGTTTTTGCGATGTATAAAAGCCAATTTATTATTTACTGTCATATGATGGATGGTCAATACTAGATAGTGTCATCAGCATGGAAGTCACATCACAATAGTGAATAATTGAATAGAAATACTACATTATGTATGTTACCTACATATAGAGAGCAGAATGAATAGCTAAATGACTTCGCTGACATTTAGACAAACTCAGTGCATGGTACAGTATGCTCCAATTATTTATTACACTGTTTGGACTTCTGTAAAACGTCAAAAAAACCCATTCATGTGGGAATATGTAGCTTGGATATTAAGCTCTTTGGAAGCTGCATGTAGGGGCAAATCCATCTTAACCTTATTGCAGAATTTAAAGATGAGCATGCATAACAGTGTAGCCTACACTGCAGTATAAACTGCATGTTGAATACACCATATGCTAGCTGCATGCTAACACAGTTGAAGCAGGGAGCTTCCATAACAACTCCCTGGTTGAAGAGTGTAGTATATAAGGTCTCTGTTACAATATCATCTTGTGGATTACCATGCTAGTGGACTTTATAGACAGCAATGTGTATTTAATTGTGTGCATGCATATGTTCCAAATTATTGCAAATAGTAGCAGCACCAGTAGTATTAAACACCTCAAAATATTGCAATCGTAATTATACATAAGCTAGATATGTTTAATTATACCAATAACGCAACGCAAACTGCAAATTAAAACATGTATAGTTATGCTTGTGCAAGTAATCTGCAAGTTAATTGTCTGTATATGAAATGTTACATTTAATGGCAGGCCAGCAGCTGTGTGAACACTAATGGCCTTCCATATGATCGTTTTACTTCATTGTTGCTTCTCCATATAATGGTATGCCACATGATGCTATGTACTATAAATCAACTAGACCATAGCGCCTTGTATGCCTATATAAATCTTTGTATATATGTTTGCAAACTTGGACATGCATGTCCTTTGAACAGCTGGTTAGGTTGTCTTAGGCGCCGTCAATTTCTTTTTGCATCAATAGGTTTAAATGTTAGTTATTAAAGTAGCAGTATAATGTGTAGGCCGTGAATGATGAATCCTGAAACTTAACCAAATCAAAACAAATCAAACATCCTTCTTGCATATATCTGCAATCGGCGTAAAACATCTTAGGTACAAGCAATCTGTAGGAATTATTTAGGCCTTTAAAAATATGGCATGAAGATCTTGTTAATCATTTTCTTTTCTCGTCGAAATATATCTACATGATAGCTGCTCCTTCCAGCGCATCTAGCGACCTGTACACATTTTCCATCGTCTTCTGAGATGGCCGGTGTGTGGTCAGTAGAAGATGAACAATAATGGGAGTTTGAAAACTAAAAAGTGTAACGGTTATGAGAGCTGTAATTTTTTTCTTGGTGTGACAGTGTCCCTTTAAGTTTACTGAATAAGAGTATCGTACATTTTAATCTCAGAAATCTGTTATTTATACTCCTTTGTTTACACCTGACTCAATCCTAACAATAGAAAAAGATGTTGATTATAACTGGGGAAATAAACATGTATAAACAGGATACAGATAGGGCGGTGGACGTATATAGGCTCTAATTACAGCTTGTATAGTGTATGCGCTGATAGGACAGCTTGTATAGTGTATGCGCTGATAGGTTGTCCAGATGCTTACAACACTATCCTATGTCTGTCCAACAATGGTGTAAACATATATCAATGACTGGGTTTTGTCCAGCTGCTAACAACACTATCCTATGTCTGTCCAACAATGGTGTAAACATATATCAATGACTGGGTTTTGTCCAACTGCTAACAGCACTATCCTTTGTCTGTCCAACAATGGTGTTAACATATATCAATGACTGGGATTTGTCCAGCTGCTAACAGCACTATCCTATGTCTGTCCAACAATGGTGTTAACATATATAAATGACTGGGTTTTGTCCAGCTGCTTACAGCACTATCACTATGTCTGTCCAACAATGGTGTTAACATATATAAATGACTGGGTTTTGTTGACAAATCTACAAATGTCATAGACTGTCATAATTTCCCCCTGGATCAAGCAAGTTTGATGGACTATAAACAGATGTTGTCAGTTAATTATGGTAGTGACTGACCCTTAACGGGGCCTGGACCATTACAGATGTGCGGCATTCAATCCCAAATAGTACTTAAAGACAGATCTACTAATAACATGACCTCAATATTCCAACTGGTCTTTTTGTTTTTTGTTCACCACTGTGCATGCCTGGGCATTGTATTAAATAGAGCTGGCAGTGTCCATTCTGTGTATAGAGTTATTAATTCTCTAGTTGGCTCACTTTATCTTCTACAGTATTGGTCTCCTCAAATTTTGCTGGTAGGTTTTAGCACTTTGTTCACGGCTTCAAGCTAGCTTTAAATATCGTACAGTGTACCTGACAATGTAGGCGCCATTATGTTCTTCCCCATAATGGTTGAAATTACAGTACCTACAGCACTCAGTGTACGTTTGTACTCCCCCTATACTGTAAGAGGATTGGAACAGTGACTTGGTTAATGAGCTAATGTAATAATTCTATGGCTCGATATGTAGCATATCTGATCATGTCTGGTTATATATGTCAATGGTTTGACAGTCCCGAGTGATCTTTCCAAAGAAACAATTGTCCTAGAAAGTGATTTTTTCTTGTCGATAATTACGCAAGGACGGCTGCAACCAATTAAACTTCTCTCGGAATTTTCATGCCCATATGCTAAACGGAATATAGGACGTGAGCAATTAAACATGGTGACAGAGGTACACATCATGTTTCAACTGTTAGGCAATTGATAACCTCTGACCCTCGGCAGTAAGCGTCAAGTAAAAACATTGACATAAAAACCAAACGATATTTACACAACATGTACTACACAGTACTTAATTTTAACAACCTCTTTGAGATTTATTGTGCATTTACATACACAAAATTATATTTATATATAAAACTATAAATATGCTTTCGGAGCCCATGGGAAAACATCAATCATAAGTATCTGACTGCAAATACGCCTAAAAAGTAGCCATGCTATAGTAGCTAGAAGAAAATTATTGCTGGCGATGAGGTGGAGCCCAAAAAAAAAGAAGCAAAGCTAACCCTGATGACCAGATAAATAGTAGTAAGTTGCTGGTTAAAGTTTTCCCAAACTTATCTATAAATTCAGTGTTTCAAGGTAACTTTTCAGGAGCTTTCCATGATCTTCTAAATTATTCACAGACATGGAGGATCTTGTTACGTTAATAGACACGCTGTCTGTAAATAATGAGGGAAAATGCATAAATTTTGAAAGCAGCAGCAGCAGAAAAAAAAAAATCCTTCAATTAATTTTTTTTTTTACAGTGACCACCATTAGTTATAAATTTGACTCGTAGCATATTTTCATTTACTACGGCATAAAGTTTCTGATATCTTTCAACGGTCGAGTCAACTTTATACATGTGAGGGCTCTTCAACATGATGTCACGTGACCCATATTGCATTGTGTCATGTCATATTTTATCATATCATATTATAAATATTTCGCTAATTAAAGTAATTAATTTATGGTTGTTTGTTTATTATCCTGCCGATGAGTATTACCACTTATTTGCATAAATATCTTTATGTCGACTTAACCCATGTTATAATGCTATACTCCAGTGATTCCTCTGGTTTTAGTGGGGGGGGGGGGGGGAACTTACACGGTTCATGAAAACGGTTACTGATTACCATTGCAGATTTCAGTTTGTGCCTAAAAAGTACCAGGTTGTTAAGTTGATTTTCTGTTGGATTACTATAATATCACATTAACAGAAAGCTACTTCATGTAGCTAACATCTTTCTTTCCTTCTCTCAAGTAATGCAAAAAAACTGAAATTCAAAAGTTTGAAATATTTCAGTTTTATCTATGTTTTATGTTTTAAATGTTATACAAACTGGTACATGTAAAAGTGTCCGATCTGCAAAATGTTGAGAACTTTATAGTCCTTCTCACATTATGTGTTTATTAACCCACTTTACATGTGCTGAAAGAATCTGGACCGGTGTCTTCATTTAAATTTGATCCACTGAAGTCGTAGTCCACATTTACCTCTGTAAACGTGCCCAAATTGCAGTCACTTCCCTGCCAGATGCAACAAGCTATAATTTGACGCAGCTTTTTCGTTTATAGTGCTTGATCTGCATTTTCAATCCAAATGACTGCATGGTTTTTACTCAAAATACAACAAGATCTGGTCTAAAGTTTAGAAGAGAAATAAAATGCTTCACTGCCATAAGTAACCTGATAACTAGACAAGCTATAACGAAGGGCAATGTTGATGAATGGTGAAAATAAAATGATGTTTACAAATTTACAAAAATTACATTTCAAAATGTTCCAAAATCTGAAAAATTCAAACCAAAAATATAGATTTATCTGTACATAACATTTTTGCAGAGAGCTATTCCTAAACAACATTCCAGATCTGCAAAAACTGCTCCAATTAAATTGTAAAAACCTTTTAATAACTATTGACTGACATTAATTAATTCTACATCATTTGGAATTGAAAGCCAAGTAATTTAGCTTAATGAAATGAATTTGTTCTTTCCGTCTCTCATTTCTCCTATGCCTCATTAACTCTAAAACAAGCTGATAATTTTTAATTGGCAGGTTTCTATTAGGATCATTCTAGCATTCCAAATTAGTTGGATCAATTTTTTCATCTCCTAGCTCTTGAAGGAAACATATTTTAACGGAGCCTATCTTCTTTCTCTCTCACCATCTTGTTTCAGGATCCCAGGAGCAAACATAAGTTTAAGCAGCACACATACAGTAGTCCAACATTTTGCGACCACTGCGGCTCCTTGCTATATGGACTTTACCACCAGGGCATGCAATGTGGCTGTGAGTATTCTTGAGTTTATTATGTCAGGGCATGATGTTGCCTTTGATGCCCCTACCACTTGTCCGAATGCCCTTAAAGGGGACACAAACCCCAAATATCTTTGTGACTCCTTGCATATGGACTTTACCACCAGGGCATGCAATGTGGCTGTAAGTATTCTTGAGTTTATTATGTCAGGGCATGATGTTGCCTTTGATGCCCCTACCACTTGCCCGAATGCCCTTAAAGAGGACACAAACATTATGCATCTTGCGAGGAATGGTAAAGATGTTGACGTCTGGTTCTACAAATGATAACATGAACCATTCCTGTTTTCTGTGGTTTAGGTTTCTGCGTACGTGTTACACTTTGGAATCAAACGCTTTGGTGCGTTTTTCCAATCTGTAACAATCCCCTTGGTGCCCTTTGAATGCTGAAAAAATTGCAGTGGTAAATACCATGCAATTTCAGTGTAAATACAAGGCTATTTCTAACTTGCCCCCCCCTCCCCCCAAAATGTTGCCTTGCCCCTCACTGTATCCTTAATTCGAGCCTAGCTCAGGGCAATATTGTGGAAGATTCCTCCTCCATGTACTGATGCAAATGCAATAACAAGACTATAACAACGTCATGCATACTCAATTGCTGCATGCTGCGACTTTGGTGTGTGTTTCATTATTAGAACTGCCAGAATGTATAGGTCATATATCCTACCATACTAACATCACTGCTTACCTGTCTCCTCCTATTCATACTGTGATCTACCCCTGCAGCCTAAGAACTGGTAACATTTCTTGCACTGCGCCCCCAATGAACCTCTCTCTCAAAAAAAGAACACTGCCCTGATCCTCCTTCCGAATCTACCATTCAGAAGTCTCCACTGGTATTTTCAGCCTTTGTTTTATATGCCTAGTTTTTTAATTCTTAGTGGACTCTTTTGAAGCCAGAAAGAAGTACGGGTAGTATCCTCGCTGGTTAATACCCAAACCAGTGAGATTTGGGGATTATGACTTGCATTAACAAAGCTGCATGAGGATGGGGAGGGTGAGGGGAGGGAGGGAGGGGAGAGGTAGGGAGTGGGGGAAGAGTGCCTACAAAAAGCATACTCTGACCATATGTAAAATATGTGGCTATTAATTGTTAATAAGTCTGCCACATATTGTGTAATGCAACATAGTAATAATTCAGATGAACTTCAGAATTAAGCCTTACAATAATTTATTATCCTTCATCTATCAACATACATAATTCATACATGGTAATCTGAATAGGAACAGACATTTTTATGAATCATAAATAAATTATGCACAGCTGGCTGTCTAATTATGATGAGTTTTTACTGGATCGATGCATGTACTAGAAAAGCTGCTTTTATCATGCCTGTGAATTCTGTGCTCCATTCCAGTTCCTGCCTCTTCCCTTGCTCACAGATCTCCTCCTCCTCCCATCCCCCAATACCTTCCCTAACTCCTTCCTTCCCCCCCCTCCTTTCCATGCCACATATTTAGAGATCTGAAATGTTTTCCTCGAAGATACAACTTTACGATGGTATGAACCCTTCGTGTGAGTCCTGTAATAGCGGCCGATTTTTAATCTCAATTCAGTGATTTGTCAATTCTACTCAAAATCTCTGAAAATATTAAAATATGATATCGCTGGGCATGCATTTCCAGCCGCATTAATGGACCTTTTATACATTTGATGACGTAGTATTATTCATTTCTGGAGCAGTTTCAGTGCTTGGTATACCTATAAAGTGTATAGTTGCTTTTAACGGTCTGTAACATACAGTACACTATCTCAAGAAGAATTGTATACACACTCTACAGATACTTTGATATTGATGAACATGGTGGCCAAACCCATCTTCATTTGTTTATTTTAAAGTTTAGTTTTTGTACCGCACGGATTCAACAGAAACAGATCAAAGAAAAAATGGAAATGAAAATCGAGGCAGGTTTACACAAGATTCTGCCAAAAAAATAAACAAATTCTATCCATTATTCATTTCATAAACTGATTAAATTGTGTGACGTGATAAACAGACGATTTAAGAAATACAAAGCATCTGTTTGAGATGCTGCGATTAATGGAGGTGATGGAGTTTAATATTCAAAGTCAGTTCCTCGACGGGGGCGTCGTATAAGGCTACGGACGATCTCTTCGTTTTTGTTGAGTTTATTTTACTATGAAAAGGAGGCATAAAATGCCGATGGTGGTTCCCTCTGAGAGGTGATAAAAGGAGGAGTTTGACCTTTCTTCCAGCAATAATTACAATAATAGCTTTTTTTCTACCGAATCCATTTTGTATCGTTTACGTCTGTTCGTTCTTAGGAGTAGCTCTGTTCGGTATCACTTGTGATCGTGAGATATGCCCACAATTTTTTGGGGTAGGGCAAGGGACACCTCAGTCAGCTTGTAGGTAGTAAAACAGCGTTATATACATCTTAGACATCCCATATATGCTAGATCGTTTACTAACGTTTTTCTTAATATTTAAATTTGTCAGTTTCAGTTAGTATAGTTGGTAAACGTCAGCTCTTTCTAGCGTAGTATTAGACTTGATTTACACTCTGACCTGAATTCCTTTAGAGGTAGGGGTCCTTCATCCTTTCAAGTGTGTGCTACACACAGATATTAAAGATGCGCATATTTTTGGGATAATCATATAACTGAATATGTCCACAAGTACCAGATGGTATTATATATTTTATGCCTTCTGTGCATGTTGCCAAAAACCATGTATATGGGTTAGGAACTAGTTCAAACGCATGTTTAAACATATAAGAGTTATTTAGTGTGTAGATGTCCCATATATAGTTTTGGTGGCCAGATGTTTATTTGAGGTCACAGGAGGTCAAACTTGAAAAATATATCTTCAATATTTTGAGATTACAGTAGGAAAACATAAAGTCTCATGTTTATGGAAGTAAAGTGAATGCTTTTAATAACATATAGCCAAGACAATTAAACATATATGCCCCTCCCCTCCTTAAAAATGTTTTCTTAAAGTATGAGGTATGTTATTGAAAAGATACAAAGTTGGAAGACTCGCTTTAAATTTCATATGCTCAGTGTTCATTATAACTGGTTGAGGATTAATTGTAGTGATGGTGAGAGGGTGTATATAAACTCATACATCATTGAATATTATACAGTTTAATTTAAAGGTTTAAAGTTATACTGTAGGCCCGTTGAGAGCAGCCAATTATAAGGTTTAACAATCAGCTCAGAGGGAATTCATGAATTATATAATTATTTTCTTCTTCGTTATTTACACTGCTCAGCATCTCCAAAGCAAAAAGCCATTTACAGATCATATATGAGGTGGTTGTGTCTTTTATAAATTTTTCAACATTCCCGTCGAAAGTTTTCATCTCGTATGTTTTTCGGATATACCTTAAATTTGCATCCCGATCGAAAAGATAAACAGCTTGTTTGAACAAAATCCAAGAGAAGAGAAAACTATATATAAACAGCTCCTATATTCGAAGGAGTCCACGGCGGTGACAAAAGTCGAGCTCCTCGGAGAAGATTTGTAAACAATTGTCATTCGGCTTTGTGGATTTAACCACGCGTGTGTAATGCACGGTAGCACCCCGTGTCATCCTCGCTTATAATCTCCTCCGACTCGAAAAACCTGACTGTCGGTTCTCTTTATCGACGGCCGCCTCTGTCTAATTCATCCCATCTCATCGAGTTGACATAGCCGAACTCGATCGTTGAGATGTATGTGGTCGTACATGCTGCAAATCCGTCACCGATTGAAGCTCCGGGTCTCGTGGGACCGAGAGCCAAAACAAAAACCGTACTTATCAAAGCATCTGGTAGACAGCGGCGATGAGGATGAAAAAAAAAAGAAGAAGTGCCCGGAGTGGAACAAAGATTTGCATTGCTTGCTGTTTTACGGGCGTGTAATTTTTCTGTTTGTAGTCAAAGTTGTCCCTGGTGAGGTAATGCTTGACACCTACACTCGTAAGAATCTCCTTATATGAGCATGCAGCAACGAAAACAGTGCTTTGAAACGGGAGGAAAACAACGGAATTAAATGAAATAAATCTCTGCATGATTTTGTTTATGTTCAATTGTAATGTTGACCGAGCAATGCAATGATTGAGTGCACCTTGATGTATGGATTATAGCCGTTTAGATTATATTCAGGAATGACCGTAAATTTAAATCAAATCCGTTACAGAACAAAATGTTGCATCCCTCAAATTTTGAAATGAATCATGTTGTTGTTTCATTTAGAAAAAAAAAAATCTTTTCAGTTTTCTACCAAAATTTGATTTGATTTTCTGGTGTGATTTCAGTATCTATATAGATAAAAAGTAAAAGTACCATCATGGTTTAGTGTACCTGATCTCTCCTTTTATAATAACATTGGCGAAATATGCTATCACTAAAGTCGTGGCAAGTTTAACTCGAAAATTTGCAGCTGATAAAAAGAAGGCGTTCAATATGATCATTGCAAATTAACGAGTGAAAAAAGCCAGAACCTCGTTCAAACAGACTTAACCATGTAGAAGTTTTTTCCCTATAAAAATATTTACCTTTCCCATTCATTACGTTATACCAATAAAATTAATGATGTGTAACACATTCAAGGATAAAAGCACAAAACATACATGTAATCGTCTTTCTTCTTCTTCTGTTTCTTTTTATTTTTTTTATTTCCTGTAAATTAAGATAGATTAATAAAACCATTCAACTATTCACCCATTTTCTTTTTTTATAGACTGTTTTGTAATTATCAAAACCAGCAAGAAATGTGCTGTAGTCTCCTTGAATTTAAAACGAATGTAACAATCTCTCCTCGTTCATCCAAAACGATTCAGTTTCTTAATATGTGACTTGTTGTGACAGTCTTGTGATGTGATGTGACTCTCTTCGATGGAAAATCTCTTTTTGCATCTTTTTTTTTGTGTGTGCAACTTTTGCATGATGTTTTCTTAGAGCTGGAAATAATTCCCTACTTTCTAATTATGAAATTTTATGAATCCGTTATTGAAAGACAAGAATCATTGGAGGAATCTACTACTACAATGTACAGTATCTGCTTGCTAGCTATAGGTCTAAATAGCAAGAACGTGTAATAATGATTAATTATTGCATTTCGAATGAAAGTGCCACTTCCTTTGTAAAAATTTTACTTTTAGATGGGAATTTTATGAGATGATTTTGTCTTGAAATAATAGATAAAATAAACTTCATCATCATCGTCACTATCCTATCAAAATTTATGATAATCGTACAAATTACTGATGTTTAAAGGAACATGACATTTGAGATGTTTAAACTTCTAAAGTTTGACAATGAAATCAGTCGTGTGGAAAATTATTCTTCGGACGGACGGAGAGCATTTTTTTGTTAAATTCACTGCATTAGCATACCCCCCTCCCCTCCCCCTCCTCCAACGGAAAAATTTATATATAGAGATATTAAAGAACAAATAATAATAATTTTAAAAAATAAAAACAAAATGTAAATCGTTAGAATACATTGTTTTAAGAGCTATGTTTGAGTTGATTATCATTTGTTTTTTGGTCAAGTTTTAGCTGTATGCAATTAAACGATTCAATTGAAGAGGGAGTCATCAAGAGCTGCGTTTATAGATTCCCCATAAGTTTTAGATCAATTTTTATCTCAGACTGCAGATAATAGCCCCGCTGCATGTCATTAAAATGTTAGAATCTTAAAAATAAATATTTGTGTAAATTTCGTAGAGGCAACCCAGGAGGTGTTGCCATAACAACTTACATCATTGATGACAGAATTGATGATAATTGATGTAATAACTGCAGGCTTTATTCAATATTTTTTTTGTGATATTATATTTGATAAAAGATTCAACTCTTGCACAGTATATATCTTTTTATCCCTGTCTTTCTTTATTTTAATAATCCTTGGAATAATTTGGAAGATCACTCTGCCTCTAACTATAAAAAAAAATTGTAGTAATTTTGGTCATGCTAAAATTTTGGGGCCTTCGGTAGCTATATTGTTGACCTTTAACATAGGCAATCTGCTATACCTTTTCCATCTTTAAAAATAAAAAATGGTCAAATTTGATTTTAGATTGCAATGCCTTTTAACATATTGATAGCATACTCTAATCATGGTGTTAGCTGTGTGAACAATCCTCTTGTGACCTTTTTTTTTTTTAAAGTTTAAAGAAATATAACCAAAGCTATGTCTAACCATGAAATAATATAATAATATATTCCTTTAAATTGTGTTTGATTGTTTTGAAGTGATGTAAATACTCAAAGGGGTCCAATAAGGTATATGGGCCCCACACGCAGTGGGCCTAACCAAATGTATGTCATTATTAGGTGTTTTAAGAAAGGGAGAGACTTTTCTTCTTCACATTTGGGGCTTGTGAACTGAATTTGAAGCATTTAAATTATATAAATTGCATTCAAACTTTATAGTTTAAATTGCATATACTCATCAAAGATATCTCTTTAAGCTGCAATGTTGACTAGCAAAGGAATAAAAGCCTCCCAAAAAATGGAAACAATGGCAGAGTGGTAAATTGTCCTTTACTTTGATGTCAATTTACTCGCTCTCTCGCGATCTTTTTCAATCAGGAGGGATATATAGAAAGTTGTTATTTCGTTAGGTCCTTCCAAACGAGTAAGAGATATAACGTTAGATGGTGATTAATGAGCTTTAAAAGTGCATATTCGCCACGTCGGTTTATTTGCTATCCTCTTCACTTTGCAATATTCGATAATCAAGAAAGCTTTTAAAGAAATTTTAATTTTCTACATCCCTCTGGTCGTGCTGACGATGAAGAAGAGGATGATAATGACGACGCTTATTGGGAGGTGATGTTGAATTAAATTTCATCATCATCATCATCATTATGATGTGGTTTTAAGACTGTAAGCCTAATAAAGTATTTCTTATTGCCAAAATGGCTTCCCTCCCCCCCCCCATTCATTCCAAATGGCATTATATATAACACGGTAATATGGCATATATGCCTTTGGCAATAAGAAACAATAATTTTTGGGAAATTATTTTCGGGATGTAATTATTGATGAACGAGAAGATATGTCAGCTTAAAATTCAAAGTGGCAATTTTATTTTTAAGACAATATACCATTAATTATCTCCCTCAATTTTAGCAATTTTTTTGTTAGTGTGATTCTCCCCCCCTTCCCCCCCACTCCCCACCCCCTCCTTAGTCGTGTGAATGTTTGAGAGAGTACTTGCGATTGGTTTGACGCCATTATGGTTTCAAAAAAGGTGACAGCCTCTTTAAAGATCATTTGCCAGTTTTCCCAATATAGAATTTTCTGCACTAACTCTGTCATATGCAGCAGTATGTTATCTATGTCGGTATATCTTACCAAATGGCTGGGCAGACTGAATATCCACATCTAACGTTCTTTGACACAGGTAAACTAAAGGAACCCTCTGTTTCCCCAAAGTAAATATTACATTAGGACAACTTGGAGTTTAAATTATAAGAAATATATTACAATAAAATTATCTGAATTATTTAAATGGTCTTTCAGATTTGCGAGGAAAAGGAGAACATGAATAATACTTCCAAGTGATATGAGGGTATCAGCAAAAATTTATCAGAAAATTTGAATGTTGAGGCGATAGTAGGTTTACTAAATTGTTCTTAAAACATTTATTAAATATGCTGTGGTTTTGAAGGTAGTATCCATGCATGCATCTGGGGATTGGAAATGACATAGAATTGGCATGCAGTTATGTGATATAGCATATACATTGGAATGAAACTAAAAGTGCCTACCTCATAAAAAACAAGTAGCAAAGCCCCTTAAAATTACCATGAAATTAATTTTTTGTTAATGTGAGCTAAATAATTAAAAGCCACGATCCTCTCATTTAGTTGGGCAAACTAGATATGACGTTAATCTGTGTATCAGGTAAAGCTGTGCTCCTGCCTCTTCCCGGACTACCCTCCCCAAACCTCCCATCCCTTTGGGTCTAGACAGTTGCCTTAGCAATTGACATATATCAGTGGCAGGTGGGGGTGGTGGGTGGGGATGGATGGGGGGTGGGCAATGACTCACCTGCATCCAATCAATCCAGGATTTTTTAAACTTCAGTCGTGGTTGAAATGGACCTCTCCTCTGGGCCCAGGGTCTCGCCACATATAAAGCGCAAGCCTCTACCTTGGGCAGTGAGGGACATCCCCCCAGTCTCTCATCCTCCCATCCCCCAATCCTCCATCCCCTCACCCATTCTCATATAGTTGCAATTAGGAAATGAAGTTCTGTTTGAATTTAACTGGTACGGTTGAAGAAATACAAGCAGCATGTTAATTATTTTTGCTTTCTGTGCCATTCGTATTTTGTTATAATTAAGCCTTAAAATTTATCTTTGGATGAGATGATCCAGATACATCCAGTAATGATTCTAGTTAATAGTGCCTGCCAAAGCTTATCCCCAAAACCAACCACAAACATCAACTGAGCACTGTAAATTATATAACTTGTGCTCGTATGACATATATGACGGTGGCGTTGCACACGCAGTTAAAAAAAAAAAAAAATCGGATGAAACATGAACTTCCTGATATCTGTTGCCGTAGAGATGCAATAATGTTTGGTGTTGAGAATCATTAAATAAAATATTAAATTCTGGAGAAAAAAAACGAATAGGATATGTTTCCTTGGAATTATTCATTTTATCCCAATTTGCCCAAAGGGTTTTTACTTTTTTTTAAATTAACAATGCTACATTTTCACTTCCATAGTTAAAATTTTTCATTCTTTTTCTTATCTTCTCGCTGTCTTTTATGTATATGTAGTTCCTTTTTTTTTTTTTGACTCGCTTGTCATATGCTATTCATGTTTGGATCATTTAATTTTCATTTCGAAGGAGTCAAGCAGGTTTTGTATGCAGTTAAATAAAACTTAGAACGCTTGAGTTGCCGGAAATTACTTTTGAGATTATTAAAATATTAGTAATTAAGACGACTTCTATTTCTTTCGTTGATGATCAAGGATTTCAGTAGCTCTTCTGTTTCTATTTTATTTTGAAATATTAAGAAGAAAAAATTGTATATATTTTTCATTAGTTAAATTTGCTAGCTTTTTAATCGTCAGCTATTACTGAGTGATGTAGAATATATGTGAAAATGAGAATTTTAATATTTAAATTAAAATATTAAATTATGAAGTTTGAACATATTTCCTACATATGTTGTAAGTCATTTCACTGCCAGCAATATTAAAAAAAAAGTCTACCCAAATTTATAACTTTTAAATGATTCAGACACAGATTTAATTATTAATAATTTATAAATCTCATCATATACTGGGGGGGGGGGGTGATTTAGAGCTTGTTTTCTCAAGTTGGCTTATAATTTAATTATTTGGAGCCAAACCATTTGTAAATGAAGGAGATTAGGTGAAAATATTTGTACTCAAATTAGAAATTAGTATTTTTTAGCTTGCTCTGATCTCCTTATTATATGGGCTACATATATTCTACTGGGAAGCTTTATAACAGTCTACTGCCCCCATTATCATTCCAACAACCTCCCCCCCCATCCCAAAACCACCCATAGTATTTATAGAGCGTTACTTCCAAAAAAAATCTTCACATCAATTGGTAATCCATCTGAGGGTATCTTGCTGTCCTGTTTTCCTCTTTTCCATTATATTATTCAGATTCAGATAAGTTGTTTAATTATACATACAAAACAAAGCAAACCATTTTTAAAGTTAAAAACCTTTCCAACCTGGCAGCAGAAATTGACAGAAAATTCTCTTAATACACAAAACAGTATTGTCCGTTGACGGATATCCAGGCACTTATGGTACACAGGCTGAGCATATTACATATGAACCTTTTCAGATCAATAACAGCCATCTCTCGAACCGTAAAAGATGATGTAACAAATTGACACTTATGTAAATTTCCCTACGGAGAAACAATTGGCAAATATGAGGCCATTTTGACATTTCCAAATGTGGATGCATGAGTATCAGCCCTCACCATCTCATAAACTTACAAATAGATAATAAAATTGAAGTAGATATATAAATAATTGCTGCTAGTTTTCTGAAAGCAAGCCTTGCAAGTTTGTTTTTCCAAATTTAGAAATAATAATAATAATAGTAACAATAATGTGCTATTAGATGGCGATTGCTGCGAGGTATATCAAACTAGAATGGGGGTATATATGACGATAGTTTGGTACGCTAATGCGTCTGCAGCCTGCCTCTAATATCCTTCTGGGTACTTATGAGGCGCGTTACCGTAGAAACATTATATCCCATTGAGATTATCATACAGATCTAGCCTCAGGCACATGCAACACATATATAAGGAGACTCAAGAAATTATAGTTCTGTTGACTCCAGCAGAAAATTGTTAGATGTTCTTTTTTCGTTACGAAACATAAGGGAGAAAGGAAAATTTGTTCCATTGACATCACAGGCCATTGATGTAAATGATAGATATTATCAATTATAGAAATATTATTGATTACATATGGGGCATTAACATATATATGTATATCTATATGTCTATATATATATGTCTATTGTCTAATTGTCTATATGTACACACCGTGGTATATAAAGTTCAGTAATTAGCAGTATAGTGCTCAATACAATGGTGCAGAGCTATATAAGTATATACATGCTATTCCATCGCATTGCAACTCAGAGTTTCACGCACACATTGAGTTCTTTTCACTGGGGCGATTATCAGGCAACTGAATCTTGCAAGGGCGACTATTTCCTTTGGGGATGGGGATGGGTTACTTCAGCAACAGGAAAGTCACAGTGCATATGTGACAGCTGTACAGCTGCACACATACATGTGCAAGGTCAGAGCTCTATATACTGTTTACCAGATGTATTTAGCTTTAAATTTCCCATCATGCAGTTGGAGTAGATGTGTAGTGTTAATGAAATGTTTCCTTGAATTCCCTTTGGTACATTATAATTTTGATACCAAACATTATAGCTACAGTGCAGATATGGCCATTAACTGGAAAGACATATTTTGCCACAAAATTATTTTCAGACTTTGTGTGGTGTTCTTGATTTTCCAAGTGCAGGTTTTCAAGTTTCTTGTTACAATGCCTGTGTATGGTGTGAACCGTATATTCTTTCACCTATTGTTCTTTCCTGTATAACAAAGGAATCTCTTTGTCATCTTGATTTTGTTTTTTTCTCTGCTTCTCTTGTAGCCTGTGACATGAATGTACATAGCAGATGCCAGAAACAAGTTCCCAACCTCTGCGGTTCTGACCACACGGAAAAGAGAGGAAGGATCGAATTCCAAGCCATCATTAAAGATAATGTCCTGGCGACAAAAAGTAAAGAAGATTGATTGATTTACTTTCTTAAGTGTTGCCCCTCCCTCCAACTCGCCCCCCTCGCCCCAATGAAAATAAATAAAGAGTATCGCTTCAAATGAATTCCTTATAAAAGATCAAATATAATAGCCTGTATTTGTTGATGACAGTTTATCAAGATTTAAGTGAGATTTTTGCTGGAAGCTGGACAAAATAAATTATTTTGAACATATTTTCATTGGAAGGTAAACCTATATCTTGGCTTGATTTTCAATACTTGAATGAAAGCCTAAACTTAACAAATTGCTCACATATTGTTTTTTTTTTAACTTTTTAATTATTTTTTCTCAAAAAAACACATGTTTTGGTGAATACTGTTTCTATAGTTCTTATTTTCTATAGTTTTATACTTTGTACAAAACAATTCTCAAGTGCCATCGGTACTGGTCCAAAAGTTAGTGTACTATTAATATTTGTCAAACGTATGTTCTGGAAGGTTTTCCACTCTCCTAGTTTCACACACAGACATTGAATTAGGCAATCAAACATCTCTAGTGGGAGGCAAAGTGGTTGGAGGGTCGCAGTTAAAATGTCCTTGAAGTTTGAACGCGAGTGGCCATTATCTAACTTCCTAGCATATTTAAGGGCAATACTAATGACCCTTAGAAGTGTTTGCTTCTTTTACAACATATATATATTTATATATATTTATATATATCTACATATTCATGTAGTTTTATTGTCTCTGCTTCGTAAGTTAATTTAATTTCTCTTCTTTTCTCATATACTTACAAAGTCAAAAAAACAAAAAGACACCTAGGTAATTCTATCAGCGTGGATTTATTTACTTGAAAACCCTTGTAAGATGTCCAGCTGAAAGTATTTGTTATTATTTAAGATAGTCACTACATTTGTCTCAAATTTGCTTGAAAGTCAATAAAGTTCACTCAAACTCAAAACAGTCAGCCAGCTTTTGACGAACTTGGATCCTTAGAGCATTTTTTACCTACCTCAATGGGATTTTTAATTGCCAAACTAGACACCCAGGGATATCATGTGAGTTCATCAGAATTCATGCAAGAGTCATGTTTGAGCTATGATAGGTCGCTAATGTTTGTGTGAAGTACAGGTATTCTCTACAATGACGCAATCTCTTAAATGCTATCAAAAGTTGCCTTGGTAATGTTAAATGTTTTACTTTCATGTCGCTGCAATATCTCTGCCAGCTCTCAGGGATATTTCATGACCTTTTTACCAGTGTTTGATTACAACAACTCTCAAAGAATTCTATCGATAAATGCAATTACTTACAAATTTGCGGTTGAACTCTTATAGCAAGTTTGTCCCCCAGGGAGTCGATATGACAACTATCATATTCTCCAAACTTTATGCCGAACGGTTATTTGATAGGGACTCCCCTCATTTTGAAAGCTCTCAAAATTTATGATAGCATTTGTCTTGCAGGCCATTCAATCGTTAAACGCAACATTTAAATATTATCAGTCGTAGGAAAAGGTCACCACAAACTTTAAAAACTACCACCGGGGGAGTTGTGAAATGTTAATACTTCACCTTTCATATCCTGAGGTATTTGATACCACTTTACATATTCCAGTATCCATCACCAATAAAACTTTTTCCAATAAGATTGAGCCAACCTTTTGATTTATCTTAGATATATACTTCAGATGCATAAATGCCAGTGGTAATTGTCACAGAGAGCTCACATATCCAGCTGAGATTTCCATTTTATCAATGTAAATTGATGCATTCTAAATCTTTTTACATAACTTCTGTTTTTGTAAAGTGTCAATATTATTTGCAAACAAGTTTGTGTTTCTCCGACCACCCACCCCCCCTCTCTCCCACCCTCTAGCACTTCTTAATTATTCTTCACTATTTAACGTTTTTCTCGTCATTTTTTCTGTTTCGATGCGTGTTTCTCTCTCTCCAGTAAAAACTGCAAAGAATCTAATTCCAATGGATCCCAACGGACTCTCAGATCCCTACGTGAAACTGAAGCTGGTTCCAGACCCGCAGGGTTCAAGCAAAAAGAAATCTAAAACCATTAAGAAAAGTCTCAATCCTACCTGGAATGAGGAATTTAAATTGTAAGTCAACTCCAACATATTTCAATCCTTCCAGGCTTGTTTTTGCCAATTTGTGAGGCGGCTTTGGTCAGTTAACGGGACGTAGGAGGATATTATCATTTTCTTGTTTTTTTTCCTTCTTCTTTTTTTCTGGGCAGTTTTCCTTTCTCTTTATCTCAACCAGTACGTTTACATCGTGAGGTGAAAAGTGAAACATTTCATGATTGTCATGTCAGTCTAGAGTGTCTTATGAAACGTTTTAGCCGGATGAAAGAGTGACGTGAATGTATTAAAAATGTATTTATTATTCCGCACAATTTTTAAAGCAGCGAAAGATAAAAAATTTATTTAGAGATTGTGATGGTCAGTTTGATGGAGAAATTGCAGTCAAATATTATCCAAAGTTAAACTTAGTGTGGATTATGAATATAATTTAATGTGGAAGATGATATACAGAACTGTTGGTATCAATCTTCCAATATTGTGATCGAGTTCCACATCGTGTCATCATCAAATATGTAAAATTTTTATTTATGTAAGAAATAAAGAAATGTAGACATATTTTGCAGAATAATTATATGCGCTATCGTGCAGGACAGACTGTATTTATAAGGACACTAAACTTTTGACCAGATCATCCACTGGACAAAGGGTACATAAACAGAAATGACCGGTCTCTAGATGTACTGGAGATGGACCGAGGGCCTAATTCACAAACAAACGGACCAACAAACGCAACAAAATTTGCAAGAAGAGTCGGACACCTAATGGCTATGAATTGCACTTTTATTCCATTAATCCAGCGATTGGTAGAAAGTGAAAAAAATAATATAAAATAAAACGTTTGAGAATTTTACAACAAGCCCACACACAACTGCTTACGTTGCAGTTACAGCCAAAACGGAAAAAAAAGATAGTGGAAAAGTGCATTCACTGCTTTTTTTTCGAACCAAGGATTTTTCTTTACATGTACTGAGGTTCTAAGGAACACCATAAGATGCCTACAATCAGTAAAATAGCAAAACTGTGTCTACTTTGTACCACAGATATGTGTGCTGTCATTGGTTTCAAGCAGACTTGTCATAAAATGGAGGACATTCGCTCTGAAATTGGGCCAAGGATGATGGTTTCATGTTTTTATTTTAAATAGCAGACTGTTTCTTGAGCTGTTAAACATCTGTTGTGACATAAAAGCAAAGTGTAAACAATATATTTAGACTGCCTGCATTGTATATTTGCATATCTGCAGACGATAGGTGTGCAAGCAGCCCTGCTTTAAGGTGTCACGTAAATGATTGGGCTTTAAAGCATTCTGCCTTCATTTTGGTCAAACTGCAGCACTTAGCCACCATCATCTCCTTGTTATGACAGTTCAGTAATTAATAATTCCAAAATATGTTTTGTCTCCCTGGTACATTTTCATGCTAATTTTAAATCCAACTGCAACAAGACAAAAATGTTCACATTTTGACAAATTTTGTTTTTCTACATTTTGTCTTTAATACAAATAAAAGGAGTCTGAACTAATGGATTGGTATTAATAAAGGATTCTAGTATACGAAGAGAGAGAAAGAAAGAAAATAAAATGTTGAAAATTTGTTTTTTAGTGCAAAAAGCCTGTATTTAGATAAATATACAGACTCTGTTTTGGAGGGAAACAGAGATGTTTAGTATCATCCATGATTGTTGAGTATCTTCACAGTATCATCCATGATTGTTGAGTATCTTCACAGGCAAAGAAAAATAGCAAACAAAAACCCCAACAAATAGCTTTAACCTACACAGCCCAATAGCGCTCTCGTGTGTGACATACATTGCACATCATGTTCTTTTTTTCCCTCTTTTTTTCACCTCTTGTGAGGCGAGCAACTGCATTTTAACCACATCAAATCTAGAGAGGGTTCAACTGTGATAGCTGGACTTTCCCATCTCTCCAATGTGAAATAAGATCAATTCGGCTGTTATTGTTACTAAACAACGTTTAACCTTTGGTTTACTTCTCGGCGGAGGTCAACGTACAATTATTGTACGAAATTGAAAGCTTCCGTCACTGCGAACCAGTGTGAAAGGTAGTTAATAGACAATCATTCCCCAGAGATAGAGAGAGGAAGAGAGAGAGACTTGTATCTAAGGCAGGATAGATCTACAGTGTGAAACTGTCATAGATCCCGTCACATATATTATTATACCTTCAGAATTGCAATACAGAAATAGCATGTTTTATGTCTGTGTGTCTGTGTATATATATATATGTATATATAGTTGTCTTTAAGAAGGAGTCTGTCTGATATTTCCATCAGTGAAATTGATACTTATTGAATTTTTCACTTCATTCTTCCTAAACATTGAAAGAAAGAGCTGGAAATTCACAGTTATTATACATATACACACACACATATATATATATACATTTATATTTATATATACATCTATATTTATAATGATATTTACATTTACATTCACATTTACACCCACACTTACACTTACATTTATATTTTTGTACTTAGTATATGATGGCAAGATAACATTCATTTTTGGAGAAAAAAAGCTAGGAGAGTGTCTGTAAACTAAAGATCAATGAAAAATTCTAGTTCAAGTAGTATTCGCTGTTTGGTAAATTTTGCAGAACAAACTTGGAAAAATAAGCCCTCTTTAATTTTGTGTCAATTTAATTATAGCATTTATATTTGTTATAAATTTATTCTATGATATTCACTGACTTTAATACCAACATTATGCAAAAGGTGAATATAAAAAAAATCATAAAATATAGAAGGCAGGTCACCCTAAAACAAAAGGCTAAAATTATGGATATATGCAAATTGTGAGTTCATTAAAATATACCGTTTTTTTTCCATTTCTGTATCCATAAATGTGACCATAAAAAGAGGAAACGACATTTTCAAGGCAAATGTTTGAATTATTTTGTATTAAGTGTACAATATTCACCTGGATGCATGTACGTAGAGTATTCACGTATAGTTTTGACAGATGTCGGGCTGATCGAGGTCAGGTCACATACGTATAAGACCATCAGAGCCAAAGACTATATTTGCACACACGATCAATGAAGGTATCGATCGGACAACTTCAAATCGCTATGTTTAAGTATCTTTATTACTTCATGTTTAACGAGTATAGAAATTTAGATAACGAGGAAGCCACAAAACTGTTTGGGGATTTTATAATCCAAGTTGTTAAATATTCATTTGAATTTTAAAAAATCAGCAGCAACTAATACTAGTGGGATATATCTGGTATTATTAAACTATAAGAAAATGAGAAAATAACACCAACGTGGAGAGGACATCTCATTTATTATCATAATTTGGTAAAATAGTAGTAATTGATAGTTCAGTGAAATGACATTTTCTAGACAAACAAGAAGCCCAAAAAAAAGGTTTTAAATTGATGACTGTACTACATAATGTTTCATGCAAGAAACTATGCGCTGAATTTGCAATCCTAATTTTGTGTCAACTAAAGGTCCCTTGCATACTGTTTTAAAGATACTTGTAAGTTGAACAGCAAAAAAAAACAAAGACATTTTCAGTTGAATTGCCCCAATGACATCATGCATTCTGCAAAGTATTTGCAAAACTCATATATTCACGATGCAAAGTGCTTTGAGGATGAGGGGTTTTTTGTTGACTAAAAGTGCTCAAAATTTTCAGCAATTTAGTTTAATAGCAAAAGTTCAGCCAGCAAGAAAATCCTTTTAATAGGCAAGGTGATCTTAGGAAATGGTAAGAGAAGAGAAAAACAACCCCCCAAAAACATCGACAACAAACGATCTTGAAGAAAGCAGAAAAGATCAGACTTAAAAAAAAGCTTTACCATGAAAACGTTTTGAGATTGGTGATATAAATGAGATTGATGATAATGATGATGGATGTTATTACAAATTTCTGTTTCGTTTTTGTTCTGTTCCTGAAGTACAAAGTATGTATACCGAACCAGACAAGTATCATATATAAATGTAGGCAGACCATCGAGAAATGTTTTACATAGAAAAACCCTCCCTGTGAAATTCCTCACGTACGACTGGTTAGGTTGATGGATAGATGGTTTAGCATAAAAGGAGGAAATTAACAGAGAATATTAGTTGAGACTTTATAGCTGCAAGTCACTTAGCGCGTAGTCGTAATGAGTCTCAATCTTTGGTAAAATAACATCCAACGTTGTTGCTCGGAATGTCTCGTGGTATGTATTTGAAGGGAAGTGGATCAATCATTAAGGTATTTGGGAAACTCATGAAATCAGTCAAGTTTTTAGCTGATGTGTTATTAGTCAAAATGTGCAATTCTGCAAGATGACAGCGCATATAGTTTCATTTCTGTTGAAAAGCACACGGTCGGGAGACAATGGAGACGAATGTTGCCACGGTTTTCATTGTGTGTATTCATTATGTATTTACGGGATTACTCCAGTACGAGTTAGTTAGTTTAGAATACAATGGAAAATGAATAGAACAATAGAATAGAAAACAAAAAAACGATAGAATAGAAATCAATGGAATACAATTATTCCAGTACGAGTTAGTATTTTTATTAATTTTTCTATGGTTGACTGATAATTTTGGTGCGATACAGGAGTATGGTGAGGCAGGCCATGGCACAATACAATAGAAAATGAATAGAACAATAGAAAACAATATAATAGCAATCAAAAGAATAGAATGTAAAACAATAGAATACAATACAATAGAAGCCAATGCATTGCGTTGCAAGGCAATACAACACAGAACAGCACGAGTACCATTCCTTTTATTTATAAAGCTTCCCATAAGGAATGCAAACCCAAAATCAGTAATCATTAGAACTAAAGGTTTTAATACCCAGAAACAAACATTTTTCTTGAATTACGATTGTAAACAAATGCTAGAGTATATACCTGGCTGATGTCATGGGAGATTACAGATCTTATACACATAAGTACAAAACACAATCTTGGCTTAGTCTTTTAGTCACAGATATTATAGATATGTTTTGTGATAGGATCTAGAAACATGTAGTTAAAGGTCCATATTGTATTTATCTGGAATGCTTAGCATTCCATCGTCACTTACATTCATTAAAATATCAGCAACTTTGCGATCGATGAAAGAGAGATTACTGTGATATATTTTTCACTCGGCGTACCCTAAATAACGAGTAAGTTACCTTTTCGTAAAAAAATTGACAACTTTGTCAGCCAAACAATTAGGCTTGCACACCACACCTGTCTTATTCGTATTTAAAATCAACCAATCAAATCACCTTTATCGTGAGATGCCAGACAATAACAAACTTGACCGATCGATGTATGGCAACCCGACGTGACCTTTGTGCTTGAAATGCATACTGTATGTAATAGATAGAATGTTGATAGGCGTGGCTTATTGTTGAATAATTTGCCATTTTGCAGACGAAGATGTTCATCCTCTCTGCTAAATTTTGTAAGAATCGAGATGTTTTTCATGTAAAATATGTTTGGTACATGTTTGGAGTAGTGTAAGGAACACAATTAATGGTATGCAGGCGTCACTTTGGGGTGATACTTAAACTGGATATGCTCAGTACATGGTACATATGGTATATATATGGTAT
>JAIPMN010000668.1:1941-29868 GCA_020650975.1 Apostichopus californicus | reverse complement strand
ATATATTTGACCATAGGGTTGGGGGATAATATGTGTGGATATATTTGACCATAGGGTTGGGGGATAATATGGGTGGATATATTTGACCATAGGGTCGGGGGATAATATGGGTGGATATATTTGACCATAGGGTCGGGGGATGATATGTGTGGATATATTTGACCATAGGGTCGGGGGATAATATGTGTGGATATATTTGACCATAGGGTCGGGGAATCATATGTGTGGATATATTTGACCATAGGGTCGGGGGATGATTTGTGTGGATATATTTGACCATAGGGTCGGGGGATAATATGGGTGGATATATTTGACCATAGGGTCGGGGGATGATATGTGTGGATATATTTGACCATAGGGTTGGGGGATAATATGTGTGGATATATTTGACCATAGGGTTGGGGGATAATATGTGTGGATATATTTGACCATAGGGTTGGGGGATATTATGTGTGGATATATTTGACCATAGGGTTGGGGGATATTATGTGTGGATATATTTGACCATAGGGTTGGGGGATAATATTGTGGATATATTTGACCATAGGGTTGGGGGATAATATGTGTGGATATATTTGACCATAGGGTTGGGGGATGATATGTGTGGATATATTTGACCATAATGTGTAGGGTTGGGTATGATATGTGTGGATATATTTGACCATATGGTTGGGGGATAATATGTGTGGATATATTTGACCATAGGGTTGGAGGATGATATGTGTGGATATATTTGACCATAGGGTTAGGGGATAATATGGGTGGATATATTTGACCATAGGGTCGGGGGATAATATGTGTGGATATATTTGACCATAGGGTTGGGGGATGATATGTGTGGATATATTTGACCACAGGGTTGGGGGATAATATGAGTGGATATATTTGACCATAGGGTTGGGGGATAATATGTGTGGATATATTTGACCATAGGGTTGGGGATGATATGTGTGGATATATTTTTAATTATGGCAGATTAGTCTAAGGCATTATATGTGACGTGAGTAAATGCATGTATCAGGGGTGCCGGGGAGGGGGAAGGAGGGGTAGAGGAATGCGTGTGTATGGAAATAGGCAGTGCTTGATATAAATAGTTATGGTATGTGAATATAGGATATATAATAAGACATGATGGCCCTTTTGAAAAGTGTTTAAGTTTATGAAGTAAAGGTGGGTGTGAAATAATAGTGGGTGTGGAAAATAGTGTAGAAAAGGTGGGTGTTGAAGGGTAGGTGTAAAGAGGACAGAAGGAAAGGTGATAGATGCAAGGTAGGGTTTGTGTAATTACTGGCAGGTGAGTGGGTGCAGAGGGGGTGAGAGAGGTACATGTCTAGATGTTATGTATGATGTGATTAATGGTGATATCAAGATGGTTGGGTGTAAGTCTGGGGCCGGCTGACAGGGTGGTGGAAGAGACATGTAGAGGCACAAGAGGGAATGTGTAACAAATGAGGGGGTGTTTGGGTCAAGAGGGGGTGAGAGGGTAAGTTATATGTGGTTTATGATGGGATCATGATGGATGGATGGGTGGGTGTAAGGCTGAACCAGCTAATATAATACAGGGTTATGGAAGAGATACATAGAGGACGCCCTGGTAATTGACTGACACAGCATTTATAACAGTAGTGATATTGTTGTTAGCACCATAAATAAACGATATGTCTTTAATTGATATGTATAGGTGGATATCCCTGACCTGTCTGTAAATATACGTAGTGACCTTTCAGTGGGGTGTCTTGTAATGTTGAAGTAATGGTGGATATATACTACAGGAAACAGGACTCAGTTGATTATCTTGCTATAACTAAATCTTGAGGGATCCAGTAGGTGACTCCTCAATCCGTGCCAGGACGTATCCTGCTGTGTTTATTGCCACCCGTAACAACTTTTAATCTCCTTGTAGTGTGGATAAACTCGATGATAGAAGCCACTGAACTTTACGCCAGTCTCCATATAATTTCCCCATTGACTTACATGTACATTAAATTGTCAGACTAACATGAACTCTAACCCCTTGTAGAAGTTCTCACTAGCCAAACGCTACCTACCCATCACTGGATAGCTGACGCATTGGCCAGTCATGGCACCTTCAATTTTCCATATCATGGCTATGAAGATTTTAAGCTTTGAGAGCGCAAAGTCTTTTCGTCACTTGTAGACAAGCCTCTTTCAAGTCGGCAGTTAACATCTTTTGTATGCTACTGACAGAAGGCCTAACATGGTCTCAAGTTGCCTCAATGTTAGCACACATGTACTTCCATTTGTGTACTCTGACATCATGAGGCTACAAGTGTACGACGACAACAAAATTAAATTATACACAGAAGCTCTAAGACACAAAAGAAAAATGCATGTTTTGTCCCCTCCATTTTATGTAGATACTGCTTGGCGGTGGTAAACAACACAACAAGTTTGGTTTTGGCCGGTACATTTGTTGTCTTGGCCTATAGTATTGACATTACACCAAAGTGTCAAAATAGTTCAATTTGACACAGTTTCAATACGACCTAGTGTCTGTTCAAAAGTTACATAATTGAAATATTCTTGTTGAGTTGAGTTGTCATACAGTGTGTCAACATTATCTGGTCAACAAGCTCAACGCTACCATAGAGAATAACAAAATAGCATTTACACAGTGCAGGCAAGTATCATGCTGTTTTGCATTCTTGTCTCAGCTTATGGTAGCAATGTGTCTCTCATTTGTATTGTTATAGAGCCCCCTCTATTACTTTGGAATGTCTCTGACGGACGAGTACCAATAATAGTTGAAAGAAATGTAATATGTAGATTCCTTTTCTGGGGTTTCATCTTTTCTTCAAAGATTGATATGTACGGTACTTTTTTTTTTATATTTTAGCTCAATGGGGAAGATGTTACCTCAGCCCCTCACCAACAGGTGGTGCACATGGTTGTTACAGCCCCCGATACCATCGTCATGAAGGTGGTGACGGCACCAAACATCAGAGGACAGGAGGCACTGGAGAAATTAGGTGAGTCCACTCAGGCAGATGTTGGCATGAAGAAAATTTGTTGTGAAACAGAAATAATATGCGTATATCTGGTACTGTCAGGTATCTACGAACATTATTACATATCACATCATTACAGTAGATAACATGGGTACTTGAAATGGTTGCATCACATCGGTGCAGCACAATATGACATTACATGGTTTCATTTATATTATAACATTATTACAGTACAATACATTATCAAGTTACATTGTTACAGTGAAATTGTGGGGAGAAGTTTTTTTTCTTTCTTTATTTCCTTGCTGTGGATGTGTGATCCCTCATCACAGGTCCTCCTCATCGTAAGAAAACTTCCTCGTTTTCCATGGAAAACTGATAAAAGATGGCGCTCTTTCTCTTTGAGAGTGTGTCAGTATTTGATGATAAATTTGTAAAACTGTGTGAGCTAACGTTTGTCATATAGAGGGCTTCTCTTGCAGATGATTGTCCATCGTTCATTTCAAACTTGTTATTTCAGCGTTTGTCTTGTTCGCTTTTAAAAATTGTAGTTCTATCTTGACTCCTCCTTAACACATACTGTACCGTATCACCGTAACCCTCGGTAGATTGATCAAGATTACTTACCATCGGGGGTCGCTCCTTGCAGCAGGTGGAAGGAGAAACATAACATTCTCTTGTATTTATTTCAATTTTTTCTTTGCTTATTTTCTGCTTTTATAGTACAGTCACAAACACATGAGACAAATTTTGAAACTCTGCTTACTTAGTACAAGCAAAGCTTCACATGCTGGGTAAAGTGTGTGGGTGTGTCCAGTGAACATAGTACTGCACAATTTAAATGGAAAAGGCCTGTTCTAATATTCTGTAAATTTTTCAAGGGTTTAAAGGGAGAGCTATGAAGCCCTACTAAAACTCATCATCATTAGCCTTGGGCTCAAATCCTTGCTTCCTTTTTTTTATTTTATTTTATTTTTTTTTCATCCTAGCTGGTGCACATTTAAAGTATTTCTCCATCTCATATGATCTTCCAAAATAGTTTCAACATGCAGTTTGCAAATTTCTGTGAAAAACATGTCTACTTGTTTGTTTGTCAAGTTGGGGTAAACTAACTGCAATTTTTCAGTTTGTAGTTTGTTATCAGTTACAAGTGAAACTTTATGGATCTTGAAAAAATAATCCAGTGAACTAATACATTTCTTCAAAACAAAGGCAAAAAAGGCCCACATTTAATGTCAGTCTGCAGAGTAAAACTGTACATTGTTGGTTCAAAGTTGGTCCAAGTTTACACACCTCAATAACAATTCATTTGTAGAAAATGACTTCAAATTTTTTTCACTGGATTTATATCATTGATTGACACCTGTGAGCTGCAAAAACAAACTGTTATTACATAGGCCTGTATCCTTTTTTTTTTTTTTTTTGGCTGATTGTCCCCTTTTTTCCTTTCATGTCGGAGTACAATTCCAAAAATTTGTCTCATTTTGTAACAATAAGGTCGGAGGGAGACTTGCTTTCATCAGAGAAAAATGTACCCGAGACATCAGTGATACAATTTTAGATTCATGCAAGACCCAATCTTTTTGTCAGATTTTTTTTTTTTTTTTTTTTTTTTTTTATTTTTTTTTTTTTTTTTTTTTTTTTTTCGTTTTTCGTTTTTTTTCCCCGTTATTTTTGTTCGTTTTGTAACCATTAGTGCATAATTTTTATATGTATCCGGTTCCATACTTGCAGCTGCCAAACACCCCAAGAAATTGAGCCGCTTCCAGCAACGGACGGTGTCCTCCTTCGAGAGTGACACCTGGTCCGTTTGCAGTAGCCTCGGGGAAATGGACGACAGAGATACATTGATAAGACCAGAGGTTGAAATTATATCTATTGGTAGGTCTTAGAGGGTGCAGTTTGCCCCCCTCCCCTACCCCTTCCTTCTTGTCCCCTGCATGTAGTCTGCACAGATTCAACCATTTTGATAAAAAAAAAAATTCCTCTTTTAATGTCACCTTGCCTTCCATCGCCTTCTGAGTCCTAGCTTTTTCTTTATTGCCACCAACAACCTCCCAACAAGCTTGCCTAATGCCTGCCATGTAAAACTAAATATTATTTGCTTGAAATCTCTGTCAGTCTGCTTGAAACTCACTTTGCTGCTTGAAAATTTGTAACCCCTGTTGTTTGTTCTTACCAGGCATTACATAAAACTCACTGTTGTATGTGTGCAATACACGTTCTTGTTCTTTTAAAAGAATTTTCTGGTGACAAACAATGTGAAACTTATCTTGAAGAGAAAAATTATTCCACAAATGCTACTTTAAAACCTCATCTCAATATCTTGCCCTAACTCGAGATAGGGGTGATTGAATGTGACCTATTTTGATTGGCGAATCCTTCACTAGTCTTTGGAAGCTTTACTAAGGCTATTATAATCTTCTTATCGATTTATCCTTGAAACCTGATGCATTTGGAATGTTCGCTTTAATAGTTGTCAAAGTTCTCACTGTATAGAATTTTATCAAAATGTATCTAATTAGTAGAAATATTTTTTAATCCCTCTGTGGATAAATTATAAAGAAAAACCAAAGACATTTTCAGCTGATCATTAAATCTGCTGTTGCCAGATGCATAATTTACAAAATATAAAAAATAAAATATAAAAATCTTTTAAAAATACAGTATGATATAAGGAAGTAATTTATGTCTAAAGATTTAGAAAATTTTCAGCAAATTTGCTAAGCAATCAACTTTAGCCACCATAGTATTCTTTTTAACACATCTGCAGTAATAAGGAAGAAGGTTATGGTTTTAGCCTAAAGTTTCAGAACGGTTTAAGCCACCAGAAAATCCTTTTTAATTCAATAACAGTGTCAAAGTATTACTGACATTCTTCCTAGCTTGCATGAGCTACAGCCACAGTCCTCAACAAAAAAGTTCTGTTGTTTTAGCTTGCCATTTTTTGTGTTGCTATGGGTGGTGTTTATGATGGAACTGCACGGATTCTACAGAGGGCGCTGTCATACCGGTCCTAGCAGAGCCGTATCTCTATATACCACTCTGGGTCCTAATATGCGTGATCTTCACTGTAAACAGATCTCTAAAGATTTTGGTAAAGCGTTGTAACGTATCTCAGTCTATGCGCTAGTTGTGAAAATATGTTCAATAAGATACTGTCTTCAATAATTAATAAGTATTAATTTGGGAGACTTGGATTCCATTTTACTCATGCGCAAAGCTTGAATTCAGTTAGCAGACGTGATCGAAAATGCCTCAAAGCATATTTCTGATTGGTTCACGACCAGATGTGTTTGTGTAAAGTTGCCAAATGAACGGAGGGCAACTTTTCGTTGCTAATAATGTGCTAGTTATGAGCGGTAAAAAACGGTACATGAGCTTCAATATGTCACACTTTGTGTGCATTAGGGAATGTGCAGTTAGTTTGCCCAGAAGTGTCTATCAGAGATTCCCCAAAGGAACTCTCAGTGATTACAGAGACCGCAGCTCGTCAAACTAGAAATCGCACCAATGTGACAGCGCCCTCTTTAGACTTAAGGCATGGCTGAAGACCCCCTATCCATATAAAGAAAAATGCCAACAAATTGCAGTTGATTCAACCAAAGAATTTTCACCCTTCCTTTTCACATCATGAAGGTGAGTTGCTATTCTTAGGTGAATTTCTGATCTGCATTTAGTACATGATGATTGGTATTTGTAAGTATGAAAAATGTCTGGGAGACCACAATGTTCATAAATCAATCATATTATTTAATACTCTCAAAAACTGCTGCTCATTTGTTGAAAAAATCATAAATTATTCTCTACATTTGAAAACAAAAATTGCCGGAAAAATATGCCACCCAAAGGGCAACCCACTGGTTTAATAGCTATAAATAAAAAGACTTTGAAAAATGTGATGGACTATATGTTCTTTGTCTTGCATGAAAGCTACATTGTATTCCAATAGCACAATGAAAGAATTTGCTTTTATTGATTGCAAAAGCTGCATTTTAATTAACTATTAAACAGCTGATATAAAAAACATACATGCTCTTATTACCCTCATGCTAAAATACTGTTACATATGCTGCACATAGTCTGCTTCAGACTTTCATATTTCTTTAACAGCTTAGAGTTCTCTAGTTGCTTGACATTCCATAGAAGTATCAGTATTTATAAAAAAAACCTCAGTACCACATTTACCTCAAACACTTTTTCATTTGAGTAACTGTACCTTCATATACTCGTGCTGGTCATGCCGTTTTCAATGATAAAGGGCATTTCGATATGTGATGCTCGGCCTCATCCCCCCACCCCCCCTCACCCACCCCACCCATCTCCCACCACTGCCAAAATAATAGTTATTCTCAAAATGATACTTTAACCCAAAACTAGTTTAGTGTTTTTCTTATGTAATAGTGTATCACTTTCATGCATGCAACTTCTTGAGTTTCATTACACACAGTATTCTAGTCTATCTTTATGTGTTGCTTTCATACTCAATGTTGTCACAAAATTTTTCCATCAGTATCTGTGTTTTTGTTTGTTTTGTTTTTTGCATCGTGAATTTCACAAATACCAGGGTAGGGTATTCAGATGGGATTTGCTTTGTAATTGTTCCATTGTTGTTTTAATGTTTGTAGCACAATCACTTTGTTATCTCGGTGAGCTACACATTCATGAGATATGTACGTATATACCTGTTCTTTGTTATGTAGTCATTGTTCCATTATGTAGTCATTGTTCCACCCATTGTTTTGTAATAGTGCCATTGTCATTTAAGTTATCTCTTTGTTTCCTTATGGTATCAGACCTCCCAGCGAAACCTTTGAAAAACCTTTATTTCAAAAACAGCTCTTTATTTTCCAAAAATACTTCTTAAAATCTTTAGAAACCTTTATTTTAATTTTAAGTTAACACTTTTTTTTAATACAGATTTAGTTTAGATTAGAAATATTGTATTCAGTAATTTCAGTCATGCTAACCATTGGCCATTCAGTTTTTGTGGACAGCCAGGCATGATTCATACAGTGATACAAAACAGACTCACAAAAAAACAGTTAATGTAAGTGAGGTGTTTTAAATAAGGGCCACACGATGATGTAAATATGGGCATAGATGGTGAGTATGTTACAAATTAACTTCATTTTGGACCTTTAAAAACCTTTATTTTTATGTTTGAAGCCTTTAAAAACGTTCATTTCTTTGGTTAAAACCTTTAAAAAATACCTTTATTTTGTTGAAGAGCTGCTGGGAGGTCTGTGGTATGCATCTTGTAAATATCATACATTCTAACAAAGTGGTTTTTCTCACCCTTGTTTTTTCTCTTGTCACATTTGTGTTGTTGATGTCACAGTCTCACAGACCACATTGTACGCTTTTAAATGTCAAAAATTAAATATATATATACTAAGATGGCCTTTATCATGGTTTTATCAGAAAGTCACTTTGTGGTTAATTTTAATGTACAAACAAATATCTTTCCAAGATCAAACAATGGTCAAACTGTTAAAAACTATTTCTATTTTCCTATTTTATTGTTACTATTTTGGATAGGAATTTGGCCGAGCAGAAGCTTCCAGACAGGTACACTGGGACACACTTTTGTTAAGAAATTCTTGGCATGCTACAAAAAAAAATAGTCTGGTGGCGGTTCCAATTTTATTCTTCTGAGCATTTGTAGATAGTCTACGATAACTCACAGCTCCAACCTCTTAAAATACGTAGAGCTCTAGAAGTGGCAGAAAGTGTGTTGCTCATTTTAACCACCGGAGAAAATGTAGCAACATGAAAGACTTTCATGGCCTAACTGTGGAGTAGTTACTGTCACCTACGTCTTGTTCACACTTGAGAACACAAGGGGGATCGAATAAAGTGTAATCCAGTGAACGTTCACACTACAATCTTGATCCAGCAGAGTCAGGATCTTCCCCAAAAGGGACATCACCATCGAGGGGGTCTGACTCTGTGTATGCGAGAGTTAACGCTACTAAGTCAGTCGCCCTCGTGGAATCTGATCCCCCTTGCATTCTCAAATGTTGAACAAGGCTCTGGACGTGAAGACGTTCCACTTTGCTTGTTGCAAAAAAACTCATCCTCCCTTTTCTTGTTTTCTGTTTTCATTGTCTTTTATGTCTTTTTATTTTATTTTTCATTTTTTTTTTTTTTTTTTTGGTGGAACTTACTTACTCTTCCTTCTACTAGTTTCTAGCTCAAGCGATGGAACAGAGGAACACGGTAGTAGGATTGGAAGTAATCGGCCGATATCCTCGTTCTTCGAGGACGAACTGTTCGATCAGATCGGAGCACAATGCCAAGGTGGTTTATTATCGAAACTTATCGACTGCAGTGCTAACAAACTCAAAAATAAATTCATCGACTTTCCTTTCAAGAAATGTCTTAATTTTGAAGTGCTACGAATGTTTTTTCTTTCTTCTTCTTCTGTTCAGAGCATTATTTCTTTAGATTCTTCTGTCTTGTTACTTGCTTGCATGTGATTGCTACACTTTCTGTTTTTACTGTTTTCTTTGGGATTATTTGGTTCTGTGTTCATTTGCCAGTGTAGTGTATTTATACAACAAACCTTCTGTAGTCATTTTCAATTCTTGTAGTCAACAACTCTTTAGATCTTGGATCTTTTACCTTGTTCCTTTTATGATTATTATTATTATTATGAGTCATTTAGAATGTGTAAAAGTAAGTTGGCCTGACGTTTCGATCCTAGCAGGATCTTCTTCAAAAGCTAAATGACAATAACAGTTACAGAAGGCACAGAATACAGACAGATTAATGAGCATGGTGAACACAAAGAGATAGATGTAAGGGGATTAGTAGACAAGGGATGGAGAGAAGAAAGAAAGAAACCAACAGGGGAAGAGGAGAGGTAGGAGATAAACAGTGGAGGGACATTTAGAAGAATAGAAACTCCAACCCCTTCAGCATTTAAATTGATTCTTATAGTTTTAAAGTTATATTTGTAAGATATTGCCGGCATCTTCCTGAAAATAGTCATGGAAATTTTACAGGTAGTTTGTCCATATCACATCGTGGTAAAAACATAGTTTGTATTAAAGAAATTTGTTGCTGTTGATACTGGAAAGTGCACGGCATCAGTGCAGTTTATGAACCGTAAAACATCCACTTGTTTTTATTCAAATAAAATAGTGTATCTTGTTGGTGTGTGCATGTTGCATCAGTGAGTATAATGTGATTATATGTCGTTTGCACGATTGTCTCGGTCAGCCAAATGTTCAGGTCTGGACTAGGGTTGATGAAGCTGTTGTTGTTATGTTTCCTATGAGTATAAAAGGAATTTTCACTTCTTCAAACCACTTGGTGAGTTTTCTCGGGAGTTCTTTTTTCTCGAAAATACTCTCCTTATGTTTGCTTTTGTAAGTGAGTAAAGATGAAGTGTTCCTTTCAAGGAGGGTGAAGTGTCTGCAGTTTTTTAAGATGCAGGCTCCTTACTTTGTGTAGATAAATGAAAAGGAAGTTAGGTCCTATGTTGTGGAATTTTCATTTGACTGTCGCATTCAGTTCTTGAGGATGGTATAGCTCGTCGCTGCACAAGTATTCTAACTTTGTCTTGTGTTTTGTGTTTTCTTTCAGGACCGAGCACCCCTGTGATGCCACATACTGCTGGTGCGACACCCACCGGACAGCCTCAGCCAGATGACCCTAGAAACTGGCAGTCCACGCTACCGAGTAATGGTCTCAGATCCAAGCCCCAGAGACCCACGATGCCTCCTCCCGCTCCAAACAAATTCAACACGGTCGCAAGGATGACTTCGGGTCAGGGCGACAACCTTCGCCACCAAGCTATCCAAGGAGCGTCTCAAGACAGGTCTACGGCATTTGAAGTGGATTTAGCGGACGGAGGGATATCAGATGGAGTCAGGAGATATTCAGCTGGATCCGACTCAGCCGTCTCTTCATCCCGATCCTCCCCGGCCTCCTCGTATTCCAACACCACATCATCCACCACTAGCGGAGCTGACAGCGCTGTCAACATGCTCTACGATAGGACGGCCTCCGACTCCGGCGTCCCTAAACCTCATGCCAAGAAACCCCTCCCACCTCCTCCCATGCGATCTTCATCTCTTCCCACGGATAGTCAATCGAGTGACGGTAGTTCCCAAGGCGAGAGAGTGGACTCTCCGACAGAGCCTCCAAAAACTGGCTTCGCCGCTCTCATCGCTAAGGCGGCCGCAGATAAAAATCGCAAATCTACAGCTGGCCCCAGTGAAATGCAAGCATCGCAGCCGGCATCATCGGCTGGGCTAGATCATCGACGATCTTCCGATATGACAGCATTTGAGATAGCCATGAAAGCCAAGACAAAATCACTGAGAAGGCAAAGTTCGGGTGATGTCTCACCGGGAAAACCTCCAAAGCCGATACCAGAGGTCACCGACGGCTCCTCGGATCTAATGGCGGCGATTGCAAGAAGGAAAGCCAAGGTAGAATCCCAACACAGCGGCAGTGACATAGAGTCAAAGATTAAAAACTTTAAGAGCCAGGAGGGACAGGACCGTATAATGGAAGATGCCCCCCTGGCCAGCGCCTTAGCCAAGAGGCGTTCAACGATGGAACAGGTCAGCTCAGATGAATCAAGTGAGTCCCCCCACGGATCACCCAAACGCCAGCCAGCACCCCCACCTGTAAGACAGCCTTCCATAGAGGATAAAACATCGAAACCAAGTCACAGACCACCACTACCCCCCGTCAAAGTCAAGGAGAAACCACCTCCTCCACGGCCCAGGACTGCCTTAAAGCCACAACCTCCTGCTAAAGCTGGTAAACCTAGTCATGTATCTTCCAAAGCCGATAACGAACCTTCAAGAGTTGAAACTTCTGACACTGCCATCTCAGGGGGCGTGGTTCTACCCCCTCCTGCCCTGTACAATGATCGCTCCTTGGAGAGGAGGCAGACACCTAGCAGGGACCATTTTTCAGAGACGGGGAGCGTCTCTTCCTCGCAGTCTTCGTTATCGACTGTTTCTAACATGTCCACAGATCCCAGCAGTAGTAACGACAGCTCAGAAAGCACAGATAGACAAGACACCATGGATTCGACGAACTCCCACAAGTCCAGCTCGTCCACAAGCAGCTCTGTGGTTACCGTTAAGTCAAACTCCGATCCAGAAATCGTCAGCGAAGGCAACAGTCCAGATGTCAACGGAAAGAGTGGTAAGTAGCTTCTGGTCAGCTTTGTTTGATGTTATGTTTCTATGTCACGCCAAACACTTCTTAGAGGTAGTGGGTTTGAGGAGGGGGAGGATGGAGGGAGGATGCTGTCTAAATAGAATGCAGTCGATCCCATTGTCATTCTACGAGAACAAAGAGTCGGATTTGCTGATTTAATGGCAAATTTTTCTCATACTTGGTCTTGAAGAATTACTGACATACAGTAGTGTGCAAAGCAGAAACAATATACTTTGAGGTCGTTGGGTCATCAGTACTGCCACCAAGTTTTAGCATCCTAAAAAATTGCTAATATCTTGCCAGATTTTTCCTGGATATTCTGTCTCTACACTTTGTTTCTAAAAAAACATGTTACATATAAATATGGCTGAAAGGGGAAATGCTTTCAGAGTGGCTGTAAATATGTTTGAACATGTAGTGACCATAATTTGACTTTCTAGCATATTCTATAGCAATGCTGATGGTAGTAGCCAAGAATGTTTACTTTCTAGCATATTCTATAGCAATGCTGATGGTAGTAGCCAAGAATGTTTACTTTCTAGCATATTCTATAGCAATGCTGATGGTAGTAGCCAAGAATGTTTCCCTTGCTGTTACATTCACTTCATTCACTTTCTAGCATATTCTATAGCATATTCATGTTCTCTCACTGGCTTCCAAACTTGAAAGAGAAATGCATAGAACCCTTATGCAACAGGCAGCATCTCTCTGTTTGTTTATGTCTGAATCAGGATTTTTTTCAGCTTGTTTGGAAGTTTCATGTTTCCCTTTGAATAAACTACAAAGCTTGTTAAAGGTTACCAGCGACTTGCCCCTTTCACAGTCTCCTAGAGTCCATTGGGACGGGATCACTGATTTTATTTACGTACAGTAACACCCATCACATACTGCTTGTATTCAATGAGGTTCCACAAGTAAGCTTTTAAATTTGGATCAAGTTCAATTTTCAAAAAGGACAGTTTACTCAAAAATCCACCATAGTTGATAGCAACTCTCTCCATTGTTGTTGTTTTTGCATTGTGTGTCACTTTTGTGGATTCGGAACGATAAACTTGTCTCTCTTTAATATGTAGTTGTTGTAATAATTGTGACGGGGTCTCTAACTCTATCATTTTCCAACTTTTGAAGAGATTGTATTAAATGATGGTGCACTTACTTAATAATATTCCCCCCCCCCTCCCATTCGAAAAAGCGTCAGAATTTGTTTCACGTGGAGAACTTAACAATGTGGGAGGAAACATGATCAAATGGCATGAGTCATTTGTAAAATTTTATTGCGAGGGTCACTCATGGTTCTATATGTTTCTTTTTTTTTCTTTTCTTTTTTTCTACTTCATGTTCCCATATTAAATGGGAATTTGACATTTATTGAGCGATCTTTCTTCCTATCTAGCATATTAATAATAAAGGCTAAACGAAATGGTTTTCAAGGATGTAATTCAAACATTTTCTTTCCTTTCATAATTTTCCGACAGATTCGTCGAGTGGAATCACGTCAAAACCTGCTGCTGAATGGACGGCCTCAGAAGTGTCGGAATGGTTGTCGTCTATCAACATGGCGGATTACATCAACGATTTTGTAGACAACGAAATCACAGGTGAACATCTAATGTCATTAACAAAGGAGGACCTGATGGAACTCGGTGTTAAACCGTTAGGACATAAAAAGGCTATTATGAAAGCAATAGAGAAGCTCTCATAACCTTCAGATCTCATGTTGAGAGGCGGCTCATCTTCTAACAGTGAGAGGTTGATCTCTGCTAGGCAAGAGGGGGTTATCTTCACGCAGCAAGAGTGTTATCTCTGATCAGCAAAGGGGGTTATCTTCACGCAGCGAGAGGTTCATCTGTGCTCAGTAAGAGGGCTGTCTGCACTACTTGATGGGGTTATAGTTCCTCATCTAGAGGCTCAGAGGTCGTAGTGTTCATCATTGGTAGTGGTTATGCTATACGGATGAAATCCCGCTTCTGTAGGAACCACACTTTTCGTGGGCATAGATCGATGTAACACGGTCAGAGCCCGCAGGATTCGGTTGCAAAGGAACCATAATCTTTTGGTAATAAAACATTGTGCATGGTGCAATGGTAAAACACTACACTGTATCGCACCGTACAGTATATGACAATGTGAAGCAACTGCCTGCCCGTGTTTACATTTCTGAGATGTGAAAACTATGATTATTCATAACTTAACAATGAATATATATACACTTTAAAAGTGATGTCAACTTGACTTTTTCAGTTAAGAAACCGCTGCATTAGTTAAACACGTTTTCTGTCAAAGCTTACCACCAATTCATGTTAGCCAATTCATGTTACATATGCTGGCAATGATAAATTAGATGAATTTCCCTCTGGCTATTGATGTAGGGTTTCCTCACCATCCCTGTTACCCTGCCCCCCCCCCCAAAACACCACTGTCAAAACAGACCCCTTGTACTTTGTGTGTGAGTACCTGTCAGCACACAATCTGTTAGTGAATTATACCATTTCATAGAAACCTGTTTTCTCTTCAGACTAGTTGTAAGTCAATGAGAGGCGATTAAAAGTAATGCACAAAGGTGGTTGACATGATTTGTCATCTTCCTTACTATTGTTTCAAGGAATTTAAAGAAATTATTTTTGTGATTGTGAAAGAAACAGTCAATATCAAAACTGACGATAAACAGACACAAAATATAACTGTTTAAATGAGTCGGTGTGCTGAAAACAGAGATAGTGGTCGACAACCATCTTAAAGCTTTATGATGTTAATATAAAGAGAAGAAATCAACATGTAAAACAATACGCAATCCAAGTCCGGATAATAGTGTCACAAATGTAGTCTGCACTTTATGGTATAGTACCTTAAGTTACAGGTAAGGTAGTGTTTACAAAGTGAAGATGTCAAATAACATAGTCGCAGGAACACGAATGTAATAGAATGTGTCCAAAGTTATGGGGTTGTTAAAGTTACATATTGCAAAGTTCCGAAGCAAGCTTTGACATGGTGAATTGGTTAAGGCAGTGGACTGGCAATCTAAGGATTGCAGGTTCGAGTCCTGGCCAGATCATTACAATGTGCCCTTGGGCAAGGACACTTAATCTCCATTGCCTCTCTTCACCCAGGTGCATAAATGGGTACTTGCGAGGTTACTTTTTTATGTAGTTGCATGCACCGATCTGTGGCTTCACCCTATGGGAAGTTCCCCAGGGGGCACGTAGATGTGATGCGCTGTAGTGCCCCACGAGGGATTATTTGAATTGTCCACATGCGTGGGTGTGACAAGTTACCAATGACCAGGGGTTAGTGTTGTAAACTTGTGTGAGGGAGGCCCTGGCCGTTAACATTCAACTTAACTTTATCGGAACATATTTTAATATTCTCACAAAGTCAACGTCAACTCATTGTGGTTATGATTCAAGTGGGCATTGAAGATGCTGGTTCAGACACTGAATTTTATCGTA
The DNA here is from genome assembly GCA_020650975.1 of Apostichopus californicus. Taxonomy (NCBI): domain Eukaryota; kingdom Metazoa; phylum Echinodermata; class Holothuroidea; order Aspidochirotida; family Stichopodidae; genus Apostichopus; species Apostichopus californicus. Next base: position 14,264 of record JAIPMN010000668.1, on the reverse strand, counting down.
TTCTTAAGTGAATGTTTAGCTACCAGTAGTGAATATGCATTTAGCTACCAGTAGTGAATATGCATTTACGTAGCTACCAGTAGTGAATATGCATTTAGCTACCAGGCTTGAATATGCATTTAGCTACCAGTAGTGAATAATACGCATTTACGTAGCTACCAGTAGTGAATACGCATTTAACTAGCTACCAGTAGTGAATATACATTTAGCTACCAGTAGTGAATATGCATTAACATAGCTACCAATAATGAATATGCATTAGCTACCAGTCTTGAAGATGCATTTAGCTACCAGTAGTGAATATGCATTTACGTAGCTACCAGTAGTGAATATTCATTTACATAGCTACCAGTAGTGAATACGCATTTACGTAGCTACCAGTAGTGAATATGCATTTGTAGGAAGAAGAAACAGAGCTTGTTCAGACATTGAAACCATGCCCACTCAAGAAGAAAAGTTTGTGAAATTTCTGCATTTCTTTGGTTTTGGACCAGATTAATGGAAGTCACAGATGTTTATTATCCAAACAGAGCAGTAGTGTTTGCTCTCTTATAGAATTTACAATAAACCGAGATAAATGGGAAGAATGTTGTTTTAGATTTTAATGGCAGGCTGTTTGGGAAGATTGACAAATCTCAGTGGTTGTGTGTAACATAGAGATGTTTAAAGGAACAACTCAGCTAGTAAGCCATGTAGTTGATAACATCAATATTATCACCATGGCAACAATGACAAATACAATGAGCAATTTCCAAAAACCATGTGTGAGATTTGTATAACAGGAAGCATGGGTTATAGACTGCAACAAGGTTATGTCATATATCTTCTTGGTTCAAATCAAATTCTCAGTCCTTATCTAAATTTTGTTTAGCCCCTTCCCCCATTTTACTTACCGTGACCCTCCCCCCCCCCCGACTGTGTGACACTTTAAAGTACATTCCTAATCTGTTTCAGTCTTGACTTTGTTAGACTGTTGGATCAGTACAATCATATTTCTTGTCTATTCTTATCATTTTTGTAAATTGTATTATTAATCAATGGCAATTAGGATGAATATTCATAGCATTTCATTATTGATATGGTAATTAGGGACATATTCAAAACATTAAAGTATTCATTTAAGTGTTATATTTGACATCAGTCTGCTGTACACAGTCGCCTTTGTACAGGTCCATAGCCAGGAATTCTGAGTTGGATTGGTAAGCAGCAGTAATAAAGAATGGCACAATGATGGTGACACAGATGGGTGCAGGAGAGGGCACAGAGGTCTGTACAGGGGGAGGGACATGGCCCCTGTTGCCCATACACTCAGCAAGCTTGGGGATCATATATGCATGTAGCCTTAGTATTCATTACGATTAAAGACACAGATGGGTGGAGGAGAGGGCACAGAGGTCTGTACAGGGGGAGGGACATGGCCCCTGTTGCCCATACACTCAGCAAGTTTGGGGATCATATATGCATGTAGCCTTAGTATTCATTACGATTAAATTATGATACCACTTTATATTGTATTCACAGGATATCACTTATAAACCTAACACATATTTTATAATGACTTTGATAATGTATTCACCAAATAATGTGATAATTTTTGGCATAATTTACCGTGTATTAATAAGATGCATAATTCCACTTATTTTGGTCACATCCGATACATTAGTCTGGACTCTGATGACCCTGTTTTACTTGTTTGCTTTAATGACACACCCCTGATAATAGGGATGTGTAAAAGTTGGCTGCTTCTACTTGGAGTTCAGTAAAGAACAAGCGAGGATTCTTATCGTTTAAACATTTGTCGTAACAGACTTCATATAATCTACTACTTGAAGTATAATTTCTTTTCTAACAGCTTTTAATTTGTTTTTTTTCTGTTTGATTTTAGTTTAGCATTTTTCATCTTCTCTAACAAATCTGTTTGTTTCTTCCTTTCCTGTTTGTTTGTTTCTTTGTTTGATTTTTGTTTTGCCTTTTTGAGTTACAAAGATAAAAATGCACCAAGTATCTTTCTTGTTAAAATTTTTTGGGGAAAAAATGCTATATTGATAAATTTACTATCAGCTGTTTTTAGATGGCTTTGACAAAGTTTATGGCAGAATGAATCTATTACTAGTAATACAATTTTTTTTTTTTTAGCTGCTGGTTGGCTATTGTAAATATTTAAATAAAGCTATGAATATGCATACAAAGTACTGATACTCCAACATTCAGGCAATGGATTTTAGTCAATTAATGGTTGCAAATCAGATATTGTTTTCTTTTCTTTCTTTCTTTTTCTCCATTGTCTTAGGCCAAATTGAAACTAATTAATAGTCACATCAAAATCTTAATTGTTAACCGGGTTGTAGTTATGACAATAATGAGTAAACGAGGCTTTGGAAAATGAACAGAAGATTATAATTTATCCGTAAGTTATGTATGTAACCTTATAAAAGTCAAATAAAGCTAATAAAACAAAGATTACACTCCTAATTTGGTGGATGCTGTTTTTCAAGTAATGTTTCCTTAGCTCAGGAGAGGATAGAAGGAAGGGGGAGAGCAGTGGGAGGGGGAAGGATTGGGGGATGGGGGGGGGGGTTGGGGTGTGGGATGTTAAGTAAGCCTTATGAAGTAATACTTGAGAAAACTCTCCTGTTTGTAAAAAGAATGGCCAAGTAAATGCCTTTTTGTGTCTTTAAGCTTTATTTGTGTGGTATTTAATATTTTTATTAAGAGGCTGAACACTAACCATTTTCAAATAGCTTTTGGCGAGTTTACCGGCGATGACTTAAAACAACTGTTATTTTTGTTCTTTTTCTACTGAAACAAATGAGGTTTTGAATGGAATCTGTAAGTATTTGATGTCCAGACACTTGTATAAACTGATGCATGTTTTGGAACATGAATGAAACGCTTCTTAGACATATAAAAATTGTATAACTCTAGAAATGTATTGTATGGATGATTTTTATAAATACTTAAGATGTAATATAAAAACAGATAATGGACATACTAATGGAATAAATTTGTACTCAGAACAAAGTAACAATATTTTCCTGATTTTTTTAAATTTTCTTTGAATAAACGGTATTCAAGAGTAGGTCCATGTAGCTCTACTCTCTCAAGATAACCATTTCTGGCTTCGATAAAAGCGTTTTATTCTAATAATTGCACTTCTTGACACTTTAAAACATATCACTTTGGAATAGTATTACAGTAAGTTAGGATTGTTATAATACAACTTAATGACTTGTTTTTAAAACTGGTATTAGCTACTTGTACCAGCTACCCGCATCATTCACAGTTACTAGCTACCGTTGCTAGTTACCTGTACTAGCTACTACCACTAGCTACCGGCATCATCCATGGGTACTAGCTACCGATACTAGCTACCTGTGATTGTTACCGGTTCTAGTTACCGGTACTAGCTACCGGTGCTAGTTACCGGTACCAGCAACTGGTACCAGCTACCAGCATCATCCACAGGTACTAGCTACAGGTGCTAGTTACCGGTACTAGCTACCTGGTACTAGCTACCAGTGCCAGCCACCGGTGCTAGCTACCAGTTCTAGCTACTAGTGCTACTAGTACTACTTTGATTTGTCATGCCCACCACATACCGAGCCGGTTGTTATGAAATCCAGGCAAGTGATGAATGCAACCTTATAGGTAGAGATTTACATGAACTTTGAAAAGAAAGTAATAGGGCGCCATCCATTCAGTGTTGAATATGCAAGGTACCATGGCTTCTGACTAGCCACCATGCAAGGAAATAAACAACAGGAATTATCAGGACCTCTACCACTGGGAACATTGGCCCCCTCCGTCCATCCAGATACTTCACAGCAATGATTTTCATGCAATCATGAAGCAGCCACAGGTGACATTTTTAACACCAAGGATCTCTGGTTTTCACCTCCTGTTTGCAATAGTACCGGGGGGGGGGGGATTTGGGGCCAATATTCTGTTTGTTTACGATTGCATAATTCAAGATTATTTGTTGATTATTTGTTGCCTTTTAAAATTAGCGGAATGTCCATAATGTGCAAACAAAAGATGTAATCAAGCGTGGCTTTAAAAATTTACTACAAAAGAATAAGAATCAAAATATTTATCTTGTATAATAAATGCTGTGGAATGTAGGTTTTGGTCCTGAGATATTATTTGAGACAAAATCAACAATATTTTGTATAAATATTAAAAAATGATTTTTTTTTTCTTTTTCTTTTGTACAATGTTTTTTATGATTATATTATTATTATATAGCTAAATTACTGTAATGGAGAGCATATGAGGATAATTTGATTTGATATTAGCATCAAGAAATTATTGTGAAATATGTCATTTCTCTGTTGCGATTTCAAAAAGAATATTTTAATTTACTCTGAATTAAAAAACCTATTAATTTAGCAAGTTTTGTACAATTGGATCTCACAGAACACAGTACCGATACAATAAATGGATAAAGTGTAGGTGATGGATTTAACTGTTATAAAAAATGTTATTGAACAGTGTTTGATAAAGAAATTATATTCTTAGTATTTTACAAAATGTGTTGTGTTGGTTTCTTTCAGTTGTCTTTATCTCGTTTTTGTCCAAGTTAAACAACAAAGGTGGGTACAGATAAACTCGCTCAATCAATTCATAATACTAAAAGTTCAATAATTCCCTGGAAACTGGAGGAAGGACAGGTTGGGGGATGGGTTCGGGGGGGGGGGGGAGGGGGTGTAATGATCTCCTTCCACTCTCCATTATCCTTGATGTTATTGATTTGACCTATGTATATGAAGGTCATAGTACTGCCTGCTGAATTTTGGGTTTATAGATATTGCCTGGATTTGGATGTAACCTTCTTTGACCACACCTCACAAAGGAGGAGCAAATTCAACAGGCAACATAAAAAAGAGAGTGGTAAAATTATAAAATTGTTATTCTTATTTTCAAATTTATTTTAAATATTGCCAAATCTGTGCTGTGAAAATACAAAAAACCAAAGAGCTTTTAAAGAAAGACATTTTTTTAAAGGAAGCAAAAAGTAATCTTTGTCATTTTAAAGAAAGTAAATCTTATTGTTTTGTCAATCAATACAGTGGCCAGAAGGACATAAAAAAGGACTCCTTAATGCCACAGCTTATCCAAATGGGACATTTTTTTTAAAACTGTACTGTCATGGCATGCTTCAAAACAGTTGTATTGTCAATTTGAGCAGTATGAATATATGTTTCAATCAGATTAAGGTTAGAACTGTTCATACTGCCAGTACTAGTGCTTTGAAGCATGATATGAGAGGACAGTATACAGTGGTATTAGCATTTGAAAATTGTCCCAACTGGCTGAAAGCAGCTATATATATATATATATACACGTTTATGAATATTCCCACATTACCAGCCTTACAAATTTATTACTCTTGAAGCCAATTTCTAAATGTCACAGGTGGATACTGCAATATATGGACCTAAGATCATTTGCCCGTATCAAAATTAGTACACAGTAATTTCCTTTATGTGAATAGACCAATCTCCAAAAAAGAAGTAAAGAATGGGAAGAAATACATTTTAAGACACTTTATCAGAGAAAAACTTAAGGCAGCCTCTTTTTAAAATATGAATCAAAATTTTAGTGTCACCAAAATTGGAATTTTAAGAAATAAGATTTTCACACATTATTGCTAGAAGCTTAACACTAGAATAAAAAAAAATCTACAAATAATGAAAAGACTTCAATGGTTTGTCATTTTTTTCTTCATGATTATGTTTAAGGTGCTTCACTAAACTAATTTTTAATTTTTGTTTTGTTTTTTAAAACAAAGATATAAAAACATTGATACATCGAAAGGACTATTTAGACCATAAATGTACCAATTAAATTTTTTTGAAAGTGATCCTGAAGAACAAGTTTAATTAGCGATGTTCCTATGTTTACAGCTTTTTCAAAATATAACAAAAAGTTGATAATATTAAAATTTCGTAAAATTTATAGTAAAATTATAGTAAAATTATAGTAAAATTTAGTCGGAATGAAAACCTCTTAATAAATCATTATCTTTGGATGAAAACGGCGGGACTTGTGTCTCAAAATTGACCATCTGCTGTTGTACTTGGCAAAACTCTGACAATGCTTGGTAACATTTGTCGAAAAACTATTTCACTAAGTAGATACAAAACCCAAGTCATCATTATTGATCTTTGTGATAGAGATCACAGATAACTGTCATCACAACATCCCAACAAAGCATAGAGATCACAGATAACTACCATCACAAGGTCCCATTAAAGCACAGAGATCACTGTCATCACAACATCCCAACAAAGCATAGAGATCACAGATAACTGTCATCACAACATCCCAACAAAGCATAGAGATCACAGATAACTGTCATCACAAGATCCCATTAAAGCACAGAGATCACTGTCATCACAACATCCCAACAAAGCATAGAGATCACAGATAACTGTCATCACAAAATCCCAATAAAGCAAAGGAAAGAATCTCATTTCATTTTGGAATCTATATCACAGATTTAACATCCTTTCACTCACAAGGCTGAAAACTTGATCATGTCTAAACATGACATCATAGAGCCACATGGGTTTCAATTTCTATGATGTTTGTTTTTCTGTGATGGAAATGTGTTTTGCAAAAGCTGAATCGAAATTTTTGAACCTCACTGCTGACTGTCAAAATTGTACCTTGAAAATATGATATGAAAACAAAGAGATATTAGGTGTCAGATCCACATGGCACATCACAAGTTTACAAAATGATATATCCCAGACAAGACTTATAAACTAAAATATCTGCCAAATGGAACAAGAGCTGTTGGAAAATTAATCTTCACAAAGATCTCTTTCAGATATTAAAGCCTTATATGATGCTTAGGTTTGTGTCTCCTTCAAGCAAAAGTATTTTCTTTAAGATCAATATATTGCCATCTACAGCCATCCTTTTTTTTTGGTTGTAAATGTCAGTTATTACAACACAATTTTGAATTAATTTAGCCAAGGTGAACCAAAAAGAGTTACAAGTATAAATAAACATGAACCAAACTAAATGTCACCCAGACTTTACCAAAACAAAAGAAAATTAAATTAGAAACGTTTACTTTGTTCTCAAGTAACTTCTTATTAATGCACAAATGGAAGATGAATGAATTGTAAAAATACCTTCTTTATGACATATCTCATCACACTTTCAATTCCAATATCAATAACTCAAAAAGTCAATAAATTAAAAGTAGAACGGTGGATGTCAAAACTACTTACACGTTTTTCACCTTGTGACCTACAAAATACCTCTATGTGACTGATTCAATCTTAGGATAAAAAACCCAAGCTTTCTCTTACATTGAAAAAAAACTATTATAGTTTTGAAGGATGATATCAAATTCATTGCAAAGCATTCCGGCAAGATGTGATAATTCTTAACAGTCCCTCATGGCAAGAATGTTGCTTTATAAGAAATTATGGGAACTTGACGTATACCTTCGTTTTTTTTTTTTTTTCAAATTTCCCACAATAAATCATAATTATCAGAGCATGATTTATATTTATATAGTGACTAGTTCATCATTTTTTTTCTTCAGCAAGTGAGTCAAATTATATCACAAACCTTTTTTTCCTTTTTCAATGAAGTGATAAATTCATCCATTTTACCATCAAATTGTTCAAGATAACACGTAAATCGTTTGCCAGTTTTAATAAAATGATGAATTTCTTTCTTTCTTTTTTTAAATTGACTATTTCATGATTTAGTTGCCAAGTGGCAAAAGGATCACTAAATACTAAATGTCACCATTCCATATATACATACACAAATACACACACACACCTATACATACTGTAGACACATATGCAGAAAAGTACATATCAAGGTCATCTCTAATTTATTTTTGGAATAGTCATTTTTATACTAAGTTTGAAAATTCAATGGACGAATACATTGACACGCCAATGAGGCTTCTTCGCGAGTTCCTGCCTGCAGGAGGATCTAAATTACATACATACACACATACATACTTACAAATTTGACAACAAGATTTTTGGATTCTCTCTTCAGACATAATTGTTAGATGTTAACCCATTATTTGCAAATCGCAAAGAATAATCCTTTATCTTCCTGTCGGCATTCAAACAACAAGATAATAATTCTAACACCAATTTCGCTTTGACAAATCTGTTAAAAGTATAAGGAGTCCACGGACGTAGCATCTTACGATCTTACGATCTGCTGCTGCTTGTTACGCTGGCTCTGTCCCGCTGGAGAAAACAGCTGTTTACTATTAAAACTAGTCTATAGACCAGTCGCTTGGACAGTTCACTAGTTGAGGAAGAATTTCCAAAAGTCCCAAATTGTAACCTGCACTCAGAGTCGCTGGTGCTCTGAATTCGTTGACTACCATCCTTATAAAACTGGGGTCCATTCATTCCTAGGGATCCCTGTTAACATGGGGGGGGGGGGGTCTGTGAGCAAAAAGGAGTTCAAAGGGATTCTGTGAAAAAAATATGAGGCCCTGATAAAAGCTGGAGGGGTCTGTTTACATTTTACTACTGACTTATATAAGCTGTCGAAACAGTCACAACAAGTTTAAAAGTAACATCTCAGACTGTTAAAGAAAACTGACATTTTCTTGGCTAAGGTCATAGGTGATACTCCACATGTCTGAGGTTCTATTTTCCCTATGCAGGTGGGGATGCATTGGGAATGTGGGTGGAACGAAAGGTTGACAAACTAGAGTCTACGACACATCAAATCCAATTTGTACCTCCTTTATATCAAAGTCACGACTTCAGGAGTGTTTCTTCTTCTTTCTCTTACAGGTAGTTTCATTTAGCTGCCTATCGGTCTTTCTACTTCCATATCTAAGCTGGTGTACTTTTTTCGCTTCTTTGATCGAAACCTTTTCAGGATGCTCCCACTCCTCTCAGATTTAGTGCGCTTTGGTATCTTCTCTTCGGAATCGCTCATTTTGTTATATTCTTGTTTCTTGCTACTCGGGCCATCCATTTCATCTCCAGAATTCTTGTCAACCTGGATGATCTCTGAAAAACAAAATTATTAAACAAATCATGAAACACAAAAACATTTCATTGCATAATTATGCACAACTGCATTGTTTTCACAAAGCTCCCTCAAACTTAAATCAGTTACAGTTTTGACGCAGTATATTTATTGGTTCTCACTGAATTCATTTCATTTATTGTTTCTCTTCACAACAACATACAAGTATAAAACAAATGAGCTTACAGAAGAACACCAGGTTCACATTATGAGTCGTGAAAAGAAAGCGTACCAAAAACAAAGCCTGGTGGGCTTAAAGAGAGAACGCTCTCCGAATCGAGAGAGAAACATTAGTCGTGGAAAAGTTGGTCAGAGATAAAAGTAAGGCCCACAGTCCACCCTGATCATAAGAAATCTATAACATACCATTCACAGCCTGAATTGGCCCATGCAGTCCACCCTGATCATAAGAAATCTATAACATACCATTCACAGCTTGAATTGGCCCATGCACAGTCCACCCTGATCATAAGAAATCTATAACATACCATTCACAGCTTGAATTGGCCCTGTACAGTCCACCCTGATCATAAGAATTCTATAACATACCATTCACAGCTTGAACTGGCCCATGCACAGTCCACCCTGATCATACGAAATCTATAACATACCATTCACAGCTTGAATTGGCCCACAGTCCACCCTGATCATAATAAATCTATAACATACCATTCACAGCTTGAATTGGCCCATGCACAGTCCACCCTGATCATAAGAAATCTATAACATACCATTCACAGCTTGAATTGGCCCACAGTCCACCCTGATCATAAGAAATCTATAACATACCATTCACAGCTTGAATTGGCCCATGTACAGTCCACCCTGATCATAAGAAATCTATAACATACCATTCACAGCTTGAATTGGCCCACAGTCCACCCTGATCATACGAAATCTATAACATACCATTCACAGCTTGAATTGGCCCATGCACAGTCCACCCTGATCATAAGAAATCTATAACATACCATTCACAGCTTTCTTGTGGCTGGTGACAGATGCCTTTTTTGCAAGGTTAGAGGTACTACTGCTAACTGAACCACTTCCTTCCGAAACACCTTTGCTCTCTTGAACAGAAGTGTTACTTCCACTAAGGACCTCATAAGATCCTACCAAAACCGATCAAGAAGGGAAGAAAGAGAAACAAAAACCGGGTGATAAGATTAACATTGAAAATTGTTTTCTCTGAATTATTTAATAGTGGGCCCAACATATCCGTCCTATAGCAGGATCGTCTTCAAAGGAAAACATCATACTAAGAACATGATGAAAACTAGACAGATGGATGGACCAATTAACAAGGGTTAATTGGACCAATTAACCAATTGGACTAATTAACCAATGCAAAAACTTGAGGGCGAAATTGGACAGAACAAAAGGGCAGTAAGAAGAAAGGGCAGAGGAGGTGCTGAAGAGTGAAACAATGGCAGCTTTATTTGTGAATGGGAACTTAGAAAGAAAAGGGGGGTTAGGATGAAAGGGTAGGCATGACATGTGTCCAACCCATGTTAAAAGATCCTGCCGGGGTTCAAATATCTTTCCCTTAAACGTTATTCCTATTTATATTTTGTCCTAAGCATTGCTTTTTGCAGAAAATAAGCAGTATTTTTTTGTTTTTTTCTCCTTTCCTTTTAAACTCAAAGAAAGGCATTGTTATATCACTAGGTTATTTATCTCTTTTTCTCTCTATAGGAATTAGTTCAAGAAAGTTGTTTATTCATCAATTCCCAACTGACCATGAATGTTAAAAGCTGTGTCATTTATAAACTAACACCTTGATGATTTTAATGCATGAGATCACCTTTCTAATAGCAGTACTTAAAGGCATTGAAGACTCCCCCAAACCGCCTGCCACGCTCTGAAGAAGTTAACTTTCCGTTGCTTGCAAGTGAAGTTTTCTGCTTGTCGCTACAAAATGCAGACAGTAATGAAACGTGATACCTTGTTATCTTTTATCTAGACCTGAGATGTCCATCGCTGCTATGTACACTGTGCTGTGGGTATTGACCGCAGCTGTATGTACTGACTGTACACTAGTGTCTAATTACCGACGGTAGCAAGCTGTGTGTGTATTTTCTGGGATCGATGGTGGTGTCTAACACTTCTGTTACACCTCATTCGAAACTAGGTCAGATTACCAGCATTAGACGTTTCTTTTTGCGCGAGTCTCCACACCCTTTTAGGCTTGATTGTAAGGATGTATCCTAGAGAGTTCTATATTTCCCAGTGAGGGTGCAGATACCTTACCAATACTAATGAATATGGATTGGGTCATATAATTACCTGAACCGTCTGGTTGATTGCCTTCGTTCCTGGGTTTCTTTTTGCCTTTGTTTTTCTTTCCTCTCTTTATGCTTCTCAGTTTCTTTGGTACAATCTTCAATTTCTTCTTCTTCTTTGTCTTTTCTTTGTCCTTTTGTAAGCAGAGAAAATTATATACATATCAGCATATTATTATTCACTGTGCTTATGTCTAACTTGTGCCTAAATTATCCTTGAATAATTACAGTGAACACATATAACAATAGTAAAACAGACAATCCCTTCTCGGCACTTGAGCAAAGTAATATCACACATACTCTATATTTGTCGTCAGAAAACTGTAGCTTAATCATAGTATAAACACTGCTATAGAAAAATGTATAGGTATTCGGACTGAATGCAAAGTACCATGATCAAGAAATTTATTTTCAAAACTTGTATAAAATTATTTAAATATATTTAAATATATGTATGTATATATATACATATTTGAAATTTTAATGAGTTTGAAAATCCAGAACAGTGGAAAAACCAGCCTCCACCCGGATTTGAAACCGGGCCTCCCGCTTTATTACGAGGACACCCTAACCACTAGGCTATGGACGCTGATAGTATGTCCAAAGGTTCGAAACCGGTAATGAAGGTCGTAATTCCACTGTAGGCATTTGTCACCTGTATCGAACAATGCTAGTTTGTTTTGGTGACATATTTGCTATACTTTAGAAATCAATCATGATGCTAACCAACTCGAAATCATTTGCAAATCCTAAGGCCAGATCACGAAAGAGATACTATTGAGAAATGTTTGTTTTTATGTAATAGCTTAACAGCTCAAAATTGTCTGCTGAGCATTATGTTTTAGCTATTCTGCCACATGTAACAAGACATGGTCATGTGACTAGGGAATTTTCCTAATCCACCCGCCTACCCCTCACCCCCCCCCCCTGGGATATGTGCTCATCGATGAGGGTAAGTTGATCTGAAATGATCTGTTTGGAGAGAAATTCAACTGTCTTAAC
>JAIPMN010000667.1:9692-53827 GCA_020650975.1 Apostichopus californicus | reverse complement strand
AACCCCAAATTTTCTTGTACGCTCCGCGCCAACCGATGGTGGCGCTCCGCTTAGATAGTCCTGCATATTGGCCCCCCCATACACAAAATCCTGGCTACGCCACTGAACAGGGTTTATGTTTATAAAAAGACCTATTCCTTTTAAGAAGCCGAGTCCTTTTCAAAACCATATCTACTTCTCACCATATTCTTGGATAATGATTTTGTCTTTTTTTACTGCCCCCAAAAGGCATCACTAGTAGGTTGATACTCTCAGTAGTCGATGATTATAACAGCATCAGCCCCAATTCTTTAATGCATTGTTGGCTAGGCTACGTATGTCTACTATTAGAGTAGTGTTGAAATTCTTGTTGTTTACTCTGAAGCAAGCACAGGACTTGTACTCCCTAGGTCACTGGCTGGAATCTTGTTCTGGCCAAACATTTACTTTTCCTCTCTTAAAATATTTGGGCAACAGAGCCTCAGGATTTTATATATCCGTTATTTTTTTTCATATTTTTTTTTCATAATTTTTTTTTTCATAAAATTTCATATTTTTCATATTGAGGAGTGTTAGCTCAGTGGTTAACGCTGGTGCCTTTCAATCATAAGGTCCCGAGTTTGAGTCACTCCAAGATTAATGTATGTCGTCTAGTTACAGAGTTGTTGACAATTGACAATTCATAATCATGGACGTTAAATATGTATCTAAGAGACTGACTTCGGTCAGCTTGCGGCTTTGATAAGCCAATGATGGCTTCTTCGCGAGTTCCTGCTTGCAGGAGGATCTAAAATACATACATACATATTTATTTGACAAAATGGATAAATTTAAAATGGAACAGGCAAGTTGGAAATATACCATGTAGTTTTCTCTTATGTGAGAAATTAAAGCTGGAAGACCCATAATCTGCTCCCTGAACTAACCTTCTTGCGTCAGCTTTTCATGATCCTCTATGCACGACGCTTCACAGGACTTCTGAGTTGAAAATCTGTTGTCATTCCCCTCACATCCTCCATACCAAAACCTAGCACACTGGCTGTACTGCTCGTCATAGTACCAATACACCTCAAAGTTACGACACGGCCCTGTGTTGGGCTCCAACGAACAGAAATCTGTCACAGAAAGAAAAGCAAGGTTTTAGAAATTAAAGTTTTAATGATAAAGTTTGAAAGAAAAAACTGCTGATTTTATGTCATTAATTATTAGGTCATTATTAGGTAATTAAGTCATTAATGATTAACTTTGATTTGGCCACATCAGAAAGGATTAGTTTTGGCACCAATTTGCCCCTACGTGTACAAAGCTATGGGCTTAGATAGGTTAATCAGTGAGATATACATGAATATAAAGTTAAAAGTCAGTCCTCTCTTTAAATATCTAGAAGGCATTAGTTGTTTAGCATGAGGAGTAAAAGTTTCCAAAAAAGTTCCATCCTGGAGTACTTCAGGAATGACACTATCACACAGACAATTCAAACAGTTTTTGTGGCATGGAGCCACTTTCTTGACAATTTTTTGTCCCAGTTTCTAGGATGTACCTTCATTCTGACTTTTTCTTTATTCCTTTACTGTTTTTTGGGTGGTCTACATTGGATCAATGCACTACAGCATATAGACAAATTCAGTATAAAGACTTAAGTTCATCAGTATAGATTTTAATTTTAATGGGCTTTTAACTGCTACAAATTGTAGTTTTTATTAGTTAGGCAAAATAATTCAAAATTAGGAAAAATAATTTGAGATTGGATGTAAACTGTTTGAGATGTGAACTTAAATTATCATGCTATGCTATCATATATATGATGTATATATTGGACAATACTGATGAAATTGAAGCTCCCTACAGTAATTCACAGAGGCAAATACTGTAGGTATAGTAGAGTGCTTATTAGTTAATATTGAACATGGTCTAGCAATTACTCACACTATGTGAGTAAAATAATAACTGTATTGATCTCAATAAACATGAATACATATTGAAAAATATACATTACTGTATGCAGGGGACTGTTGAAAGTAGGATTCATGAAAGTCTCAGCTTTAAACTAGATGAAGACTTATAAATGATGTGTGAGAGGAACGGGTGGATGAAAACATCAATCAATGTATTTAATCAATCAATGCAATGACGGATACTGAAGAAAATAAAACAAAGTTTTAAAACACTTAACGTTACAGTGTGATAATTGATTCTGACAGTCCACATTCATGAATTGAACATTTTACTCTGCAAACACCTCAAGGAACAAAACAGTGACAGTTAGCGTATGAACTGAAACAACCCCCCCCCCACCCCCCTCCCCTCCAGGTTTATCTTCAACAAAATGCACATTCCTTTTAAAGAAGCATATCGATGTACATGGTTCTACCCGTCTCTGTGTATGAGAGCTTGGCAAATTTGAAGTGTACAATTTTGGGTTGTGTCGAAAGACTTCATCATTGCATTTTGAACCCAATCTGATCAGCATTAAATTGTATTTGTCTTTCAAGATTTAGAGGAAGAAACTAACTGGGAATAGAACAAGCCAGTTGCTTCATACCAATCTCTGCATGTTAGTAGGATATGGTAGTTAGTACATGCCTGGACATACACCGTGATGTCGGTGGCAGTAGATCTACATTTTATAGCATATCAGCAGCAGTAGGGAAAATGAAAACCAAGAGCAATGCAGATGTTCATATCAAATATGATAAGATGAGAGACTGCAGGCATCACTTATCCATAGAACCAAATCAAAGAGAAAAAGTGCATGATTCCTACAAATATGCTAGCTGGTGGCAGGGCTAGAACTGTTCAATTAGTGTTTAGTTATACTGGTTTACTAGCAGAAGTCAGCATATCCAGCCTGGTCATTCTCATTAGTTGCTAAGGGAAGCAGACTCCATTTATTTTTTCAATAACACTTTTACTTCTCAAAAGCAGAGTTTTACTCTATCCTTCTTTTAATTATCGGAGCTTATAATCTTGATTTTACGATATGTGATTACTTAATAATAATAATAATAATAACTGTTTTTTGTATAGCGCAGGTATCCAGAGCACAAGGCAATGTTCAAATGCGCTCCCAAATAAAGAGTCTAACTGTGATATTTTTCAAAAAGGATAGTTTTTAGCTGTTTTTTGATTACTTGTGAAAATAGTTTGAAAAAATATTTCATAACAGAAGTTGTCATTCTCAAAAAAATTCCATAGTTTAGACAATAATCACTCTATATCCATCTAAATTTCTTTACACAGCTTTAGGAAAATGGCCATTGGTTTACCAAGCCTTAACTTTTAAGTGACAATAACTTAACGTACTTCAGTTTTAATGGGAAGAAACATCCAGAGCGAAAAGTCATTTATCTACTAAAGAAAAGAAAACCATCACCATCTAATAGATATACCCTGTAAAGCCCGGCTTTTTCTAGCCCTGCCAAAAGATTTTTCCTTTATTTACTACTTAACACTTACCGCCGACAGCGTACCACAATTTTATGATTTTAATACTAACGTCTCCCACACTACTATTATAGCTGTGATCTGCAATAAAACACAAGGTGTTCAGAACAACACTTAAAGAGAGAAGCAATGATTGAAGAAAAGATGAGAGTTAATACAAAGAAGAAACACACAGCATGGTATTAATGACTGCACCTTTTAAGTACAACACTTAACACTGCTCTCTCCACCTCTCTCTCTCATTCTCTGAATTATGAATGTATATTCTTTTCTTTTCTTTTCTTTCTTTTTTAATTTTAAACTTAAATAGAATGGACAAAATCTGAGGATTGTGGAATTCTGAGAGACTTTACAGATAATATTTACACTGATGATATAAAACTAGGGCGGCAAATTTCTATTCTGAGATGACTATATTTCTGTTCCAAAATCAAAACCAAAATCAGTTTTGGAGATTGCCTGGCGGACGACTAATTTTCTTCCACATGAAGGAGGAGTTTCACTTTCCTAAAGCTGATGCTATATTCCCCAAACTCATACATCTGTCCTACAGTGAACATATTTGGTCATTTTTTACTCTTTTGCTATATCATTTTCAGACAACCAATTTGCTGTTGGACAACCAAAAAGTCAGACCAGGTCGTCCGTGGGACAGCCAGAAAAAATCTTCAAAACTTTGCCCTGTAAACAATTACTGTCAAATACAAACACATCTATACAAGTTTTCTACTCAACAATTAAAGTAACAAACATATTAGTTGGGGACTAAAGTTGATGAAACTATGGAAATGCTTTTACAGTGCATTCTTATCAGATTATTAATCAATAATTAGACCACGTGGATAAAGACTCGAACTAAACATGGCATAGAAGTTTTTTATGTAAACTAGGTCATTTTTGGTAAATTAATTGAACAAATGTGTTAGATTATATTACAGTCAAAGGTTGTCATGTATTGTACCCAAAGCATACAAGTTTTCAAGTAAATGCAAAGTATTAATATCTTGTTCTCACATTTTCAGGTGTAATACACATTTTGGTACTCAAAAAAATATTCATGAGAAGATCCATACTCTAATTTAACAATTCACATGAAAATTCTGTAGCATAAAATGGATTTTGCAGTTTTGACAAACTGTAAGTGCAAATGTATATGACATTATGACAGGAAGGTAAAATTTATATTTTGTTCTAATTTTAACAAGACATGTTACACTTTACTATATAAAGCCATTTTCAACAACTCACAGTTGTTGCAATTTCAGCAATCAGCTTAGATTTAAACTCTACTCTGAGTGAACCCATACTTCTAACAATATACAAACATGTTGTAACAAAAGGTTAACACTGAGAATGTAAGAACAGCCTATAACACTGATGCAAATTAAAATATATATGTTATAATACATCATGTGGCTATGTCAGTTTATGAACGGTTATATTAATTGGAAGCGATGTGATCCTACTAAAAGTTTAAAGGCAATATATATTAAACAGTCATTTAGAATCTTAATTCAATTCATCCTTTACATTTACAATATGCATTAAAAAAATTTCTGATATGGTGTAGAATAAAAGGCTTTAAAGCAGCAATAATAAACATCGCATGAAAAGAAAGCATGAAACATATGTTGATAGAATGTGATATGTGAAAGTAAAACCAACATAAATACTCAAATAAAGGAGAAAAGAAGAAGGAGAAAACGGAATTGACATTCTATGAAGAGAAACAAAATGATAATATGACACCAAAGAAAACAATTGAATATGCAAGGAAATGAAACATGATATAGTGTCACATAAAGACTACTACTATACCTTCTGGAGTTTCACTGACTGATTCTGTTAATGTTAAAGAGTAAATGGATCTTCGATATTTAGTGAAAACAGAAATCAATGTTTAAAGACTGTTTTGAATGTTTGGCTGCGTTTTTAATACGTTAGAAAGTATAAAGTGGGCTTGAAGTTTTGATCCTACCAGGATCTTCTTCAAAGGCTGAAGAAAGACTGAAGAAATGTCAGGCCCACTTTATACTTTTACACATTCTCTTACACAGGCTCTTTAGTGGATAAGCAGTTTGCTAACAGTTTTTGTTTTATTTTGAGTTTTCAATTTGTTATCGTCACTCTCATAAGTAGCTTGTCTGCTTAAAGAAGCTGATATTTGGAAAAAGTTGAAACGTGATGACTGGTATTGCTTTGAATAAGAAAGTAATAGTTCATGAGCTAAAGTTATTTCAAGCATGGATAGAGATGTTTGATGTTTATCAAACTTAATAAAATAGAATGATTGACAGTATGCTTTAGGTGACAAATTCTGAAGCCATCAAGGTAATTAATGAATTTTGCAAATTGATGTGAACCTTGTAGCAGCATTTTCATTGATTGTGGTAAAAAGATTGGATGCGATTCAATGCTAACTCCAATAATAAATATGACTTCATTCAGAAGACTAAGACAGGTACATTTCAAATACCTCATACCAAAATAAATCGGAAATGAAAAAGATCATACTTGATTCAACATATGATTATAGCAAGTGGAAAAGTGTCTGGGCAATAAAAATGTTGTAATTCTGTTAATTAGTTCTCCTTTATAATTAAAAACAATGTGAAAACTTCTTGGAAGCTTTACTAATGCAGCTTATTTAATAGTCAACTCAGCATGATATCACAAGAAAAGTATGATGATGTAAACAATATCTAGCAGAATCTTTACTTCTCTACTTCAAGGTCTGATGGATGATTTTATGAAGAAAGCAAAGAGGGAGTATTAGCAAGAGTGATCAGTGTTAACACTAGTTACTTTGCTAAGAACTGACACTTGAAAGCCAAAAGGTCCTAGATGTTACCAGGGACATCCCCATCCCCAGCTCATTCACCCTCCCCAGTTTCATTTTAAATAACTCAGAAAACAGTGTTTAAAGCATTTCAAAAGAATAAATTTTTGCTTTTGCTTTTAAAGACTTATGTATTTAGAATATCATAACAGCAAACCTGACTTTACTAACAAGTTTTGAACTTTGAAGGATTTTCTGGTAACAACGTGAAACTGATATTGAAAAGAAAAACATTTCACACTGCGAGTTGAAAGTATCTTGCCCTTAAGTGGAGAGATTGGAGACTGGAGATAACTATTGCAGGAAGTCAGGTCACAGTAGGGGGTATGTGATGTCATCTGGGCAAATGCTCTTCAAAAGCTTTACTTAGGCTAATAAGATCAAGTTCTTGTTGATTTATCCTTGAAACCGTATACATTTGGAATGTTTGCCTAGCTGTCAAAGTTCTCTGTACTTTATATATTCTTTTTTAAATATTCTTTTTACGCTGTGGATAATGATTGACAAATCTGAAAAAACAACAAAGACATTTTCAGCTGATTTGCCCTGATGACATCATCAATTCTGTTGTTGCCAGAAGCATTTCCAAAATATCACAATATTTGAAAAATTCATATCTTTGTGATACAAAATGCTATGAGGATGTGCGTTTGCCCTAAAGATTCATAAAATTGTCAGCAATTATGGCAAGCAATCACCTTCAGCCACAAGAATATGCTTTTAAAGTGCATGTAACTTATAGATGTTCCCTCTCCCCGCCCCCAACCCCCGCCCCTCAGGAGAAGAAGCAACGAGCAAAAACAATTCTAAAGCTACATAACAATGATCCTTTATCTCTACCTCAATGAGGGGATATCGGTGCATATGCTATGACTTTTCAAACAACTGTGGAACACTGCACCATACGGTAGCTACCTGCTATTGCTAACGCTGGTTGACACTTGTCCCACTCCCTTTGCTGCCTCCTCAAGCTCCATCCTTCCATTTCTCTCTTTCTGGTCTCGTCTACTTCCAAAGGAACAGACCCAAATCATTATCAAATTACACTTACCTGGCTTTCTCTCTGAAGTAAGCGGAGCATCAGTGGGCTCTTCTGTAGTCGTGCTTGGTGTTTGCACACCATCATCTAATTTGAGTATAAGAAGGCCACAAAATATCCATAATTAACAAAATATGGCAGTGATATTGTGTATGTTTGATTGTTGTACAAAATACTGCATAACATAATAAACAATACAAAGCACTGAAATTAACATAATATCTTATTGAAGGAGAAGGCCAGTGGCGGAGCGTCCATACAGTCAGGGGGGGGGGCGGATGCCCCCCGACGGACTCAAATGGACTGCTGGTGCCCTTTTCAGCTTTTTTCCACTTTTTACTTATTCGCGATTATTGACTTTTTTATTGTGCTCTCATCTACCTATTGACATTGTCACATTTTTTTGGCGATGACACCTATTTATACTACGTTTATCTGCAAATTAGCAAGGCCCGGAAAGGGTCATTTCCGGCGATCTAGGGAGTATCTTTACTCAAAAATTTCGGTACGCTCCGCGCCAACCCGTGGTGGCGCTCGATAGTGTCGGAAGCGCCCTTACAGACCATTCTCGCCACCCTTGACCAATACTCTTAGCTCCGCCACTGGAGATGGCCACACCCGGTAGATGACTCTTTTAAATGAAACAGAAATGCAAGTAAGGTAACAAAATGTACATCGATTGCAGGTATTCTCCACCCATTTAAAGTTTAAAGCAAACTATTAATCTCTTAAACGGAGGATTAATCGGTTACGTAAAGTGGGCATGATTAGATAGATAACTTATCCAAATCCATGACTGAGTTTGTGACTTGAGCAAACATTACAGAGAACATTGTCAAACTTTGTAGATAAAAAAAAGGATGAAATAGTCAACCCAATGAGCTACCTGAATTGCTGAGTTGCCAGCAGCTACTGGGACAAAGGTTGAAACATAATCTGATATAGCTTGGTCTGCTGAAGTATCTAACAACCCCCTTCCAACATTCCTTCTCACCCCCCCCCCCCTGCCCTGACACCATCCACACCCACAAGGGAAAAAGTTCTCAGGAGTATTTTCATGCAGATTTTATCCTTAATATGTATGGTTCCATGAGAAAAGTTTTCACAACTGCAGTAGAAAAGGGCAAAAAATGTCACTCACTGTCAAATATTTTAAAATATTTGACAGTGAGTGACATTTTTTGGTCTTTCTGTCATTGTTTTCTCAGCTGTAATACTAGTTGATACACAAGAAGCAGCTGTAATACTCATTCCCCTCCTGCCCTGGGTTTGTTTCGATGTGTCACTTGTTGGGAATTAGTTTAAAGGAAGAGCATTCATAAAGTACAGTATGGCTTTTAATGTACATGTCTCCATATTGGACTTCACAGCTACATGACTCTCAATGTACCTGGACAAATGACATCGGTGACACACCGGCGAACATGAGATGGCCTGCTTGATTGTTTACAAAGTTCCTCATCACCATGGTAACCATTCAAAAAACACATCACATTTCTGTTTTCTTTTCCCGCACCACACGTAACTGAGCACTGAGAACACAAAGAAAAGGAGTATGTCAACAGCTTTACACTCCCAGGATAAAATATTGATAGAAAGTCATAACTGTACTAAGAAGAGTAACCTCCTACAAGCTGACAAAAAGACATAAATGTCTACCACCATTTTGCACAATTGGATCAAAAGGTTGAGTAAACTTCTAAAGAAGGTTACTGTCTTGGTCAATTTCTTCCTTTCTTTCTTTTTTTTTTCATTGGAGAGACTCATGTGCAGATTTTAAAGAAAGAGATGTGGGGGAGAGAACACTAGCTTCCTATCCCATCTACCCACCCCTCTTGAAACATAGAACAATTTATGATATTATTTATAATGATTATGATGGGTTTAACAGTTTCCTAAAAACCATGGTCAGTGCTGACCATGGTCAGTGCTGTAACTTAGCAAGGTTTCAACGTTTTCTAAATAGACAGGGTAGTTGTCTGACAACACTAAAGTATAAAGGATGTATGGAGGGTATGAGGGTTGGGGGTGTAGATGTATGACAGGTTGTTTTTACAGTGTAAGTACACCGTTGGTCTCTCTGGCATTCTTGTTCGAATGTTTTGTATGTTTTAACAGAATTCACTGGAGGAATATTCAAACCCAGACATGTAAAAATGATGGTAACACTACTTCCTTACCTCAGACCAGTCTCCTGTCATCCAAGTGCCAGTTTCACAGGGTCCATTACCACAGCTCTGCATGGTTTCTGGCTTCTGTTCTTTGCATCTCTTCTCTGGTACCTCCACCCAACGATCCCTTTTATGGGATGCACAAAATACGAATCTGCTCATGACTCCCTTACCACAACTGGCAGAGCACTGTAAATCAAGCAGATCAGTGACTTGACAGATAAAAGGAATCCGATTGTGCCTCATTTTACCTCAAAAAATTGCACAATTAAGAAAACAACCGTCTGACTGAAAGTAAATTCTCCATTTTAGTTACTATTTATCTACGAAAGAGTGAAATTCATTAAATGCCGTGTTCACAACATAATCTTAAAAATATTTCACTGACTACATATTCTGAGGTAGTTGTTCAAATTTGGGGGTAACTTTTGTAATGACACATAAGATGGAAAGAAAATGATTCCTTATTCTTACCTCTGTCCAATCAGTGGACACCCACTTTGGCTTACATTTATCTTTCTTCTTATCACAGTGCTGCATGATATCTGGTTTAGTAATGTCAACACAAGTTTCTTCTGGATATACGGCTCCTGCTGTATCGGTACAAACTATTTCCCTTGACTGCATCGTCTCACCACATGAACCAGTGCACTGCAGGTAACCAAATTATAATGCAGAACATGGTATGGTCTTTTCACTAGATCATTATGCATCCCAGTGAGTATAACTAAATACCCACTGCATAACAGCTAAGATAAAGCTACTATGATTTTTCAAGCTTTATACTTTACAGACAAACTACATAAACTATCCCCTTTATTCTTTCTTTCCTTGCTTCCATAGGTAAGTATAGCCTTCGAAAACTGGGGTTGGGTTTGGTACGGGGAAGCATCATGACAACTTTTTGACAAAAACTTGACCATGGGCAGAGTAAGTTATTAATAGTCATTAGAAGAGTAATATGAAAACGCAACTGATATGCAAAAGCTTAACTAACTTCATGTTGAAAATGATACCCATTATCAAGAGAATTTTCATGTAACAAAGATAATCATTTCGTACATTTAAGGTAGCTTGCATATAGCACAATATGCTATTAACAGAACTACCAAAACTTAGATCCTGGTACATTTACAATAGCATTACAATCTATAACCACACTGAACTTAAATAACCCTACCATTATGATGATCAAAGTATCAAACTATTTGTAAAAAGATAAACAGATGCTTCCTTTCATTACATTTTAATCTGTGAACCATTATACTTTTTGTGAACTTTCAAAGAAGTTCTTACTTTTGTCCAATCAGAAGCTGCCATCCACTTTAAATCGCTGCATGGCTTCTCTACACAAGCTTGTTCTGTAGGAGGCTTCTCAGCTTCATCGCAATCCAAGATACCCACATCATTGACATGTCCACAGCTGATTTCCCTTGTCTGCACACCAGGTCCACATGGCTCAGAACACTAAAAGATACAAGGTATAAAGCTAAGGAGTGTTAGCTCAGTGGTTAACGCCGGTGCCTTTCAATCATAAGGTCCCGAGTTCGAGTCACTCCAAGATTAATGTATGCCGTCCAGTAACATAGTTGTTGACAATTGAAAATTCATTATCAGGGACGTAAAATATGAATACTGACTTGGTCAGCTTGCGGCTTTGATAAGCCAATGATGGCTTATCAATATTAATATACATAATAATATACATAATATACATAATTAATATACATACATACATACATAAACAGATAATGTTTTGACCAGAAATTACATATTATGATCAACTGTGCCACTTTACCAAGCATTTTACTAAAAATACATGAATGCTTATCAGATAATTGCTAATATGCTTTTCCCATTTAAAGGCAGCTACTAGGTTTTTCATGTGCATTCCTATCCATACCTTGAACCCATCTAGCCATATGGCTCTGTAACCTTGCATTTTCCAGCTGAGTTGCCATGCCTTTGCTAGTTTTGTTTATATTGCTTTTTGCAGTTGGGTTACCTTGCTTACAAGTTATAGCAAGTCTTGTAATAGCTGTGTAAAAAAATGTTCATTGAAAATGCAAATAGCAAGTAAGGCTTCCTTAATTAGAAGTTTCCAATGGTTCAAGAGACAAAGTCACATCATTTAAGTTTGAGTGAACAATTGTCCGTTATATTCCTGACTAAGGAAGAGTCATTCACTAAAGAGAACTGTATCACGTCTACGGGGAAATCTTTGCTGAAACTGCATCTTCTAATATCAGAACATGGCTGAACAGAATCATGAGATGTCAAGCACTGCAGGCAAACATTATGAAATCTATCTCTTTGTATCTCTTCGTCCTGGTATGAAATGTCTTAATACCTCTGACCAGTCTTCGGTGTACCATTGAGGACATGGGACGTCTTCATTACAGAGCTGGAAATGGTCTGGTTCTGGTCCGGCTACTCGAATGCACTCCTGTGTATCTGCTTCCTCTCTGCCATTATTTCCAGTTGGTCTCATACAAATTACATGTCTTTGCTGCATAACACCATCACCAGCACAAGTCATGGGACACTCACTCCAATCACCAATATGCCATCTGTATATAGAAGAAAAATATTAACCCATATATGATTATTAAAAAACCAACTATATAGTGAACCCTCAATTAATCAGATATGATCAAATGAATATCACTTTGGAAAAAACACATACAATGCGTTATTCATGCGTTTGAAGAAATGTTTTGACAGTTTTACACTATCTATGGATGCTGTATTCTAATGAGAACTATACTGTGTTGATAATTACATAATAGTGGCACATATTGATTGCACTGAATTTCGATACCGTCAAGCAGAAAGCTCTTAAAATATAGGCACTGTTGATAATAGATTAAGTTGTTCCATCTCTATCAAATTCTTTTTCGGTATTTTAAAAAGAGAGTGTTTTACTTAAATGAAGGGTGCAAATAGCAATTTCTACATTTATGCATAATGCTTACTTCACTTAAAGAATTCCTTTATTAGTGCTTATTAAAAAGAGAAATTAACTTTCATTTTTGTCAAAGAAAATCCCTCCCTTTATAGTACTTTGAAAGAATGTTTACAACAGTTCTCCTTCTAAAAGATGTCTTTATTTTGGCCAAAATTGTCAAAACATATTTCAATTGGAGAGTAATACTGCCTTCAAAAACAATTTGTAAGAGTTACATATTACTTTGGAGGGCAGAGATCTATATTACAACTGGTGTTGGAGACTGGTTTTTCTTTAGTATCACAATAATAGTCAGCAACAACTTCAGAGTTCACTCTCCTAGAACAATACACCTCTCGATGCTTCACTCCTGTGGTTGAAAGAAAGAAGAATGGTCTATACACAGGAGCTGAAATAAAAACTTGATTAAATTCATTTCCTGATGATTCCAAAACCGAGCTGTATGAGGGATAAACAAGCAGACAAAGCTGAATTTTGTTTACAGCCTTCTCTTACCTAAAATTCGTACCTCTTAAATTCCCCCCCCCCCTCTTAATGCAGGGGATGTAAAGCTTGCAGATGTAGTGTCTATGCCACTTGTGCAAAGTTAATTACCTCACACCAACTCCCAACATGAACATAATAAATCGCACAGGCCATATGCTATGATTATTACTTGCATATTACTTAAATTACATAACACCAACATGAATCAACATGAATATTAATAACCTCACAGTAGCCATTCAACATAAAGTATCTTTCCTGCCAATTACTTTCCTTGAGATACTAAAATAGATCACGAAAGGGACGTCGTAAAAATAACTTTATGCATGTTCCCCTTACTGTTATAGTGAGACAGAAATGAGTAAATTTACAGCGAGATCAACTCGTGTTGTTATATGTAAAGTCGGTATGTTCCATTTCTGAAATTCCAACTTTCAAATACAATAATATCAAAGAATGTTATTATCTTTAACCTTCTACTGCATCATAAATCAGACAAAAGGTACGATTCTTGAAAAGGAAAATGTAATCGTTATAAATGTATGATGATTTTTGAATTTCATTCACCTCCACCACAATCGGCAGAGCATTCCTGGTAAGATCCAAGACTCCATAGAAATGTGTCAGCTTGTGTAAATCCATTGGGTACCCAGTATTCATAAGTAACACCAGTGTTGTAGCCTTGAGTGAGGAGCTGTCGAAACATAATAAGATTTTACATTGACTGAGATGCAGATTTTACAAGAGACAAAAAATAAAAGTAGAATTTACAAACACCCAAGTATTAGCAATGCCAGTAACCAAAAAACTAAAGGGGAGGAGGGTACGTAGGGGAATTAGAGAGGAAAACAGCACTGTTGCACATTTTTCATGACACCTTGCATACCGACTGGTGGGCCTAGCTAGCTAGGTGAAGGCATTTTCTTGTTCGTTGTATTGTATACCTGCATGCTAACAGCCGGCTTAGGCCTACAGTATAAAAATCATTAATCATCGTGTCAATATTTAAAATTATACAACTTATTTAAAATGATTACAGCCAATGCCAAATGCAAATCACAAATCCCTGAATGAAATGTCAAGATTTATTCTGTATCAGGGAAATAGAAATGCATATAATATATATGTATACAATACTTCAGATATGCCTGGAACATATCAACTATCAAGGCTGATGCTTTCCCAGCAGACAAAACAAAGCTTGACACTTTCTAAGTTGTTTTAAGAGATCCATGATGATTGTGGATCATCTAATTAAAGATAATAATCCCAAATGATTTCATGTTGAAACAGGTGGTAATTCCCAGTTGGAATAATTTCCCTGATTTACAAACATAAACCATCCTCCTGTCTCTGCTAACAAGTTACAGCAGCTTGATGGTGAGTTTGGGAGATAGTTTGCAGTAGTTTAACTTGCATTATTCATACTATGCTTGAAATTATATAAACCAAAATCCTCTATTCCAGATGAGTCATGGGGAAACCAAAGATATTCCAGTCACTTTATATCTGAAAGTTAGTGATGAGTCATGAGTTATTACAAACCTGTAAATATTTCCACCCTCATACTTTGCTTGAAATTATATAAACCAAAATCCTCTATTCCAGATGAGTCATGGGGAAACCAAAGATATTCCAGTCACTTTATATCTGAAAGTTAGTGATGAGTCATGAGTTATTACAAACCTGTAAACATTTCCACCCTCTTACCCCACCCACACACTCTTTGTTTTATCCCCCCCCCCCCGCCCTCTTAACAACTAGAAAATATTTATGAAGTATTTAATGGTTTTGCCAAAGAAAATTTGGCAAACACTTTAAAATCATCAATAAACCATAAGTACATATCCAAAGAGGGAATGAACTTAGAAAATTGAATTATTGCCTTGGAATTTATATGCAATGCAATTAAATGCAATGCAATAAAAGACTGTGCAATAAAATGCAATGCATTGCAATACATAACCACAAGCAGTCAGCATAGAGATATCCTATTGTGAATCTCAATACCATGCAACTACATCACCTATCATCTCTAAACCCATGTCTTGTAGGGAGAACAGAATAACTATCAACCCCATTCCATTGTTGATAACCTCTTAGAAATTCTTCATTTTGAGCTGTGTCTCATGCTTCAATAGACCAACCGAACTTAATACATCTATCCATCAACAGACAACCAGTTGTTGAAAAGTGCAGCAATTACTTCAAAGAAATAAATCATGTTTCCTCCAGATCATATTTTCAAAACAAGGTTACCAAATTTCAGAGTCTCCAAAAGATAGGACTTATTATCTTTTGTTACCTTTGCACGTGATTGTCATCATATTTACACAGAAAATATTTCTCAGCATTATTTTTCACTTTTCTAGGGTGGCAGGTTCATTCACATCAACTTTTACTCTGTTTGCCAAGGGAATAGCTATTTGAGAAGTTTTGTTGGAAACTATATCCATCTAAGCTCATCTTGTGATAACAGTCTGTAGATTACAACCGATGACAGCGGACTGCTCGTCTATTATGCAGAGGTTTTAGGATCAGAGTAGAGAAGCTGTTTATCAGTATCAAATAATCCTTATTTTATATTATTCACACTACTATGGGTTAAAAAAAAATGGATGAATGGTTGGTTAGACTTCCAACACTTCAGTAGCTTAAAATTGGCATTACTAATAAGTCAAATAATTCCTTTCTCCATCATGTAAACAAACTTTTGAATCATGTTCAATATAGGTCATACATATTACATATACTGGCATTAAGAAGGAAGGCTCTCTCTTGTTTGCACAAATAGGTCATGCTTTATTGAGTAAAAGTTTTTAAAAGTTCAAATCCAATCGGGATCCACACTGCACACTTTTCAAATGTGAAAGATTTCAAATTTGAAAGGATACTGATTGCTCCAACCTTCTGCAATGCAGTGTGTGATAGGTATACTGTATAACCTACAGCTTACAAAGCTTTGCCTGCACTATCCCACATCTCCACCATTGTATACTAGAAAACAGTTTAAAAAAACAAAAATAAAAGGGAGCGAAAATGGGAGCTTCTTATGTCTAATTAGCACCAGTAATTTGTTTGTCTAGCATATTCAACAGCAAATAACCTAGATCCAATTTCTTAAAAAACTCTTCAAAGAAGCTAGAAAAAGTTGAACACAAACATAATTAACATTCCAATCATTTTTACCATACTTTCACACAAGTCTATAGTCAAAACGGGGAAAGTTTATAATTTGGCGAGCCAATGATTGCTGAAACCATGATACTAACGTTGAAGTAGCATACGTACTTGATTGGACTTTTACACTGCCAATGTTGGCTGCACAACAAGAGCTTATTTTCCCAGGATTGAAAATAAGTTCATAATGCTCCACATTATTGATTAGCTAAAGTGTGACTACTTTTTCATGAAAAGCCTTAAAGGAGTCTATCAGCTTTCATTATCCAGTACATTACATACAACTTTGACAAATGTATGTGAATAATCATACACTGGCATCTACCGATGACCCAATTAAGGTTTAAATGCCCTTACTGTAATGACAAACTTTAGATTAGCAATGAATGCATTAGTGATATGGTGTAACAGCCACCAGTCGGTGTACTTTCATATCTTTGTGTACTTGATAACAATGTAACTGACAAGGCTAAACTATGTAAAACGGTCCAATTTCTGATTAGGTCAAAAGTATCTTACTTCACACAGACTAATGACTTAACAAGTACATGCCTCCTGCAGAGTGTATATATATCACACAAACTTTCTACCAGTGTATGTAGGCTTCTTTAATGGATTCCATTCTCTTGTGGCATAACCATACCTCCCAAGGGCATAGGAACCGGGGGGCTGGGGGGCGCCAGCCCCCCCAGTGAAAAATATGGAGGGGCGGAAGTATCATTCCGCCTCCCGCTTCGCAAGTCAGAAAACCCCTTTTTCATTTCTCAATAAATGATAACAACATTTTGGCAGAAAAAAATCTCATTTGGAGCACCAAATTGCATCTAAGGCCAGGTGAAAATGCAAAATTATTTACAAAATGGAGTGGGTGTTGAAGTGTGCTATATTGCACCAAATTGCATCTGAGGCCACCTGGAAATGCAAAACCCCCTCCCCTTAGACCCCTCCCCCAGGCCGGCCATCAGTCTTCAGCCCCCCCCCCACTCAAAAGTACCTTCCTATGCCACTGATACCTCCTATGTATCTTATCAATCTTAAGCTAAAATTACTTGAGAGAAGAGTATGTTTCGTAGCCAGCCAGCGCTACCGCTTGAACAAGACATTGTTCGCTTTATTTTGCATAGGCAGAGGTGCTCATTAAGCATGCCACTGTTTACTTTCTTATCATGCAGAGGTAGGGCTATTGTTTGTGCAAGTCATTGTTTACATTTATCATTACGTACAAGCTATTCTTGACACAGTTATTGTTCTATTATACTCAAGCACAGTCAAGGTTATTCTTTATACAAGTTCAGTCAACTGTTCTCATATTGTTATTAGACAGGGCTATTTTTCAGACTGACTTTGAACTGTACACTTAAATATCACAACATACATTTTGACGGACAGTTCAGTAAATGGGTCAACAACCAAATTCAACCAAAGTCAACATTGTGCAGCAAGCAGCCATTTGTAACATCTTTGCTACTGGCCTATGAAGTCACAAAAACAACTTAACTGTCTTAAAATTATCAAATTTGTGTCCCCAATTATGCTAACTATAGCATTTCAAACCTTCATTTCTGCTTAAAAATCCTCAACACACACAGTCTATGGACTGTGAGTTTTGTGCTGGTGTTTTTCTCATGAATGTTGCATCCTTAAGGAACCATATATAGTAAAATTACAGTTCCGTCACTCCAAAATGTGTTTTTTCTTTTCCTTTGCTGATAATAAGAAAGCAATAAACAAGGCAGCTTGTTTTTTATAATGGTTGTGGCAATTGAATTCTTTCTCTTTTATCGAATCCTGCATGCACGTTCATGTCACACACTGATACATGTGTCATGGGGTTAGTAAAACTAAAACAATGATGGTACCTACCATTACCATCACAGCCTCTGTAAGGGGACCTGCAGATTGAAAGACTTCTATGGTTCCCTGACTGTCTCTACCATGCCGTTCATAGTGAAAGGTTGTACCAGCTACTTTAAAAGCTTGTGGAGAGGACACTATGTAATCACCATTAATGAAATATTCACCTTGTACACTTCGAAGAGCTACAAGAACAAAGACAATATGTTATATGTTGTAATACAAGAAGT
This sequence comes from Apostichopus californicus, assembly GCA_020650975.1. Taxonomy (NCBI): domain Eukaryota; kingdom Metazoa; phylum Echinodermata; class Holothuroidea; order Aspidochirotida; family Stichopodidae; genus Apostichopus; species Apostichopus californicus. The sequence continues at coordinate 35,637 of JAIPMN010000667.1, read as the reverse complement.
TGTTTGGGAGTGGACTGGATGCAGTTATCAGCAAAATACAACATATGAGAAGAAATCATAAACATGTAATTTCCTTATAACAACTAATTATATTTTCCACTTTATGTACGTAAATTTAAATTTTGATGCAAAGATTCCAGAAATCCTGTCCCAGTGTGAGATCAACTTTATGATAAAGGCACAATTTTCCTTTTATGTTTCTTCTTATCAATTGAAATGAGTTATACAATCTCAAGAGTCCTTCAATTTCTGACTTTCATCATCTTAAACCAATTCAGTATTAGTTTTTAATTAAAACTTAAAACTCACCCAAGAAATTACTGGATGACTGTTTTTCCTCTATGAAGATACTTGTGGCACCAACCGGTAAGGTCACAACATCATTGTACTTTCCTGTAAGGGGAGCAGATCATGTTATCATATTGTAAAAGGATGAAGTCTGCAAATCATTAGTTTGACCACTTCAAAATACGGTAATGAGATCAAGACTGCACATAATTATTCCAATTAAACTTAACTGTAATATGAACAAACTTATAAATGGTGTACTAAACCGGAACACCATCACGCCTTCTCCAAACTTCTTAAGATTAGTCACTGTAAAAGACACCTGGGTAGTGCCAGTCGGTAAAGCAGCAAAAAGACACATATGCAGTACTAGTAACATGTATCCAAGCATATGATATTAACCATAGATATAATAGCTGGTTGGACACACCCCTAGCGATTGCTTAGACCCTGCCTGCACCATAGATAACATGTTTGGATGAACGAACCCTGTTGCTTCCCACCTTTCCTATGCAACAACTGATGTAGGTTGGAAGAAGAATATCAGGAATTTCAGCTGCATTATAAGATTGAGGAAAATCCAAGGTAAGGTGCAATAAAACTGGCTAAATGACAATTTTTTATCAGATGCAAGGAAGAGATGAAAAGCTGGCAGAGTCACGAAGCTTGCTTCCACTCCCCTTCATATCAAACCTTTTCTCCCAACCCTTCCCCCTCCTCAACAATCCTGTAACTATGCCCTTCTTTCCTACCATTTTACAAGGCACATAGAAAGAGCTTTACTCAATAGTCAGTAAAAATCTGCTAAGATGGTCACGAGGAGCATTTACCCAGCCCCCCCACCCCCCAAAAAACACCTTTTGGAAATACTTTTGCCCACTTTGAATAAATTCAAGAAACCTACCACTTTGAAGCTGCTTTGTTAAAAATTCCCCAGAGATGTGCTTACAACTGCTGTTATCTCCATCACACTCCCCACACTTGTCTAATACAACAGTTGAGTTGAGCATCATGTCACATCCGACTTTCTATGAAAGATAAATAAAACATGGTAAACAATTTCAGAACAACACAACTTATACAGTATAACAACCAAAACGGCTAATCTTTGTTTGGAAGCTGGCTGAAATTTTCATCTGTAGAGTGTAAAGTCATCAGTGTAGGGCCCCCCAAACTTTAGCATGCTAAATTTGTTTTAATAATGTTAACAGAAGCACCTTCCTACAGGTTCTAACCCTTCAGCTTTTGACCCAAACACTGAGGAGTTGTAGTGTTGTGGCCGAGTGGATAAAGGCGGTGGCATTTGATGCAATGAGGCTTAGCAATCGGGAGGTTCGGGTTCGATTCCCGGCCGGGTCATAGTAAGGTGGGTTTTTCATCCAAGAGCAATCTACGGTTTTCCCATCTGAAATGACTTTCTAAATTGAAAAGAATTCCAAAATTTGAGTTAAATGTTGAATTGGAAGCCACCCGACGTGTAAGTTGTAATCCATAAGCCCTTGCGGGCTTCTCCCACATTTGTGGTCGCTTAAGCGTAGTAAAAATAAATGCTGATTATTATTTTTATTTTCAATTAGATGTCTCAGGGAAGGAAAATGCTTGGATGGTAGCAGTAAAATGCTTGATGATGTTTGAAATAAGGGACTATTATATGACTTTCTACCTTATTTGGGGGAAATATTGGTGACCATTTTGCTAAAAAAACCATCAATATTCTCTATGCAGTTTTCTGTTATTGCTTTATTACAATACAGACATTTCCCATGAGAAATACTAGTTTCGATGGAACTAAGAATAGAAATACCAAACCTAATGAAAGAAAGATGCTCAAAAGTAATAAATGAAAAGCTCATATTACCTTACATTCTCCTGCAACACAGATATCCAATGAATCTGGGCGACAGAGAGTGCCATCCACAACCATCTCCGCCTGAGTGTAGTAAAAATTTTCACCTTTTGGCATACAATTGAGTTGACAATGTTGACTGGGTCCTAAAGGGAATAAACTATGTCTTGTGAGAGGTTTGTAAAAAACTAATTCATGACATATCATCTACTCATAACCATAATATTTAAATCACTTCATGAACTGAACATTGGAAGAAAGCATTTTCCAAACATTCAATAAAGGAGAGGAAGAATGAGGCTTGGTTAATATCTGCATTTTGCATTGTCACATTATCTCATTGTCACATTAAGGAGTGTTAGATCAGTGGTTAACGCCGGTGACTTCCAATCATAAAGGTCCCGAGTTCGAGTCATTCCAAGCTTTAATGTACTATAAGTCGTCCAGTAACATAGTTGTTAACAATTGACAATTCATAATCATGGACGTTAAATATGAATGTAAGAGACTCGTTCACCTTGTGGCTTTGATAAGCCAATGAGGCTTCTTCGCGAGTTCCTGCTTGCAGGAGGATCTAATATACGTATACATTCATACATTATACCTTTGTTTAAATTATACTAATTGGAGAAGGCAAAATAAAAGATGGAGTAAGACAACATTGGCAGGAAGAGTGGTGTGGGAGAGGAAGGTGAGAAGGACTTACATTATACTGCAGTTAGCATTGATAATTAACTGGTCAGTATCTGCTTAAGATGTGCTTATTTTTGCTAAAGTGTTCACCCACGCCGGTATTGTGGGAGAACAGTTTGTACTTTATACCCTGTACTGTTACCATACTGATATAAACAGTTCATGCTTATATGGTATTAATTTCCTCATTAAATTCTTGACATATGACCATTTCTCTGTTGTTCTTGACCTCTCCATTTGAGATCAATTTAATTTGTAGCCTGGAATCACTTGGAGTGTACAAAAAGGAGAAGTTCTGATGATCGCAGACATATTAAATGCCTTTCTCAACAGTGGCATGCACAAGGGGAGGGAGGTTAAGGACTATGGCCGGCACCTCCATCTTCAGTTGGTTCTTTCTTCTCAATTTCAGAAGTGTTTATTAATAGTGCAGCCTTGCATTTACACCTAGTTATAGACCTATTTTGTAGTCTAAATATGCATCTGAATGAGCCATTTGACTTCTAAACTCATTTTTTTTCTAGGGGGTAGATGGTAAACTGGAATTTAGCCACCTACATTTAAAATCCTGTGTGTGTCAGTGCTGTGACTGACAGATATTATATAGAACCCACTAATAACATTCAGATACAGCTGTCCACTGACAAACTGGTGTTGGCCACCATACAGATAATGGTGTCCGAACAGTCTGATAAAATCCAATGCCCATATACGGTGGACTTTGATCGCCTTCAAATAACGAACAAGTATAAAGTCTACAATGGTGGTTTGGAGTCCTTTCTCCTTTCCATTCTAACAAGACACATGGTGCCTTCATCTACACTGTAATGTCATATAATTGCCTGCTCACCTCATGAAATATATCAAAAATGACTTTTATGTGTAGCAAAGATACAAACTATGAACATTTTCACTCATCATATGTTAAAGGTTAGAAGGAAAACGTATGCCAGTCTATATAATTTAAGAATTCAAGCTTTATAGCGACTGCTTTTCAGCTAAATGTTTATGCTGTGTCTGTACGGGCTTGCTTTATCAGCTTAGAATACTCCATTCAGCCAGAGAATCTAGGCTACGTAGTTTTTAATAGGCTATATAGTTTGTTGAGATTGTTTCATAAATGCATAGATGTGTAGCAAAAGTTTTGTCAGAGAAGCATTGGATCTTCAGTATTTTATATGAAATAATATTAAAATATATCAAAACTGCTACACAGAATGTGAACAGTAAAATATCTATTATTATTATATCTCCTGGTATGTATAGCTAACATTTCATTGAACGTCAAGTTGTCTGATGAGTGAATATAACTTGTCAGGCAGAATGAATTATCTAGTTTAATTCTATGTGCAGCAGTCACATGATTAATCATGACATCAATTTTGCAAGCGATGACGACATCAAGCATCTTATCACGCATCGCCTGTATATATTAAATTATGTTTGATGGAGAGAAATAAATAATTTAATGAATACTGATTCTGTGAAACTGCGTGAAGTTAACAGGCACCACACTAAATGTGTCATTTAATGTAGACACTAAATTAAACACTTTGTCTACAGAGAGAGAAGACTCTGAAAGAATATTTATCTTCCTAGTATGTATTTTAGGTGAACATAGGCCTTTCAATTCAAGTTTACAAAACATTATTCTAAACCATTCTACTCAATATTACATATCGTGTACGACAAAATTATAGAAGCCTTTTGCAATTAAATGAATTATTTTTGAGTCAAGAAATAAAGAGAGAGAACTGAATCATTACTGAATTTGAATTTGAAATTTTGTCACTTCTGTTTTTTGACCGAGGCTATCAGGTTGTCTTTTGTTGTATTTATATTCATGTATTTAAATGATATAACTTAGCACTTTACAAATTTCACCCAATGAAGGATACATGGTCATTGCAAAACTGTCACCACTTGGCTTCGATATAGTTGATATTATTATTACAACCCTCACGCTCACTCAGTATTATTTAAATTAATTATGGCAGTGATCAGAGACTGACTTTGTAGTTATTTACTACTCATGCCCTAACATGTACAGTCAAATAGAATATATACATGTGATTTTTTCCCCTCGTTTGTGTAATTTATGGTAACACTTGAACATTCATGAATATATTCTACAGTATTTTGTTCAAATTTGTCCTTCGTTTGGTCATCAAGGTTTTAATTTCACAGTCAAGAAACATGTAGTGAAAAAGGGAGGGGATAGGCAGGTTGTGGGACTTCAAAAGCTTTGAGGTTTCATATTATTCAAGTTTTGAAGTGCATACACGTTTCACTACGGTGTCTGCAAGGATTAACTTACCCCCTAAATATGGTACCCATGTATACAGATTTCCATCAAAGGGAACTTCATTGAAACTTGAACATTGTTCTTCTCTGAAGTCTTTGGACCCCTCCGGACAATCTTGAATATTGCAGGATTGGTACACTCTGGAACTACCGTCACATTTGTCAGCTTTAAGAGCTACATCCCTAAAGATGGAAGAAATCATAAATCATATGGAATGAGTAATGCATGGCCATGAAAAAAGAACATGTCACCCATATGACATCCTGGGAGTAAGAATTGTAAATATTTCTGAAAAATTAGTTCCGCATGGTCTCTATGGAATACTTGCCTGAAATTTCTTGAACAACATTTGTGATACAAATGCAAACAGATCTCATCACAACATTTCCATAGTTTATCAAACTTTCAAGAAAGGCTCAGTTTTTCTCCCCTATTGCTCTAATGCCCCCTATCCACTATCCCCTCCTACATTAACCTACACTTTTTCCGTACCCCTATTCCCTACCCTCATTATTAATTACTTTATAACCCCTCCACTACCCCACCATCCACCGTTCCCTAGTCTGTCCTTCCCCATTCCCGCTCACTCCTACCAAACAGGCCTCTTCATTTCCTACAATTTTTCCTGATCCCTAACTTCTCCCCCATTCCCTAACCCTTCCCCATTCCCCTCCTACCACTCTCCCGCTGCATTGGCTTAGACTTTCATTAAGTCCAATTCTGCAAATGTTGGATTTAGGCCCTATGTTCAAACTAATAGCCTCTATCATAAACTTACACTATGAAATTTACCTATTCTGTGAACTTTAATCTTCTTCATATGTACAGGTCACTATACGCACTATCAAAATAACACAATATCTTATTCTTTGCCTGGCAGCATTTTTTCTGTTTTAAAAAACATCACTGATCATATTGTAAACAAAGCTTGAAAACATAAAGGCACGCATTTACAAACTACAAGGCATCGTGGCATTTTGAGCAATTTAAGGTGTGGAAAGTTACAATGGACAAGGTTCTTAAACTATGATATAACTGTGATTTAAACTATTTAGCATTAAAGTACACACTTTGGATACTCAAATTCAAGGTTAGTATAACTTGTTTTTGATCCATATACTTCCAATTATTGCAGTTCTTATAACTGCACAAATGTCAGCACTATATTATTAGCGTAAAAACGGTTAAATCCCTATGTTCCGACGTCTCTATGTTCCGACGTCTCTATCAGTTCCGACAATACCAAATAATTTTTGACCAAAATTTTTTGTGATCAAAATTTTTCGGACCAAAATTTGTTTGGACCAAAATGTTTTCGGACCCAACTTTTTCGGGCCAAAATTAGTTTGGACCAACATTTTTTTGGACCAACATTTTTTTGGACCAACATGTTTTCGGAACCAAATTTTTTCGGGCCAAAATTGACTCCCCCAAAAAAAGTCGGTCCGAAAAATTTGGGCCCCAAAAAATTAAGTCCCCCAAATAAAATTTGGTCCAAAAATTGTTGGTCCGAAATCATGTTGGTCCAAAACAATTATGAGTCCAAAATTATTTGGTATTGTCGGAACATACAGACGTCGGAACATAGAGACGTCGGAACATAGGGATGTCACCATAAAAACAGTACAGTTTGCATATTACAATAATACACACATAACACTTTTACTCCAACTTTAATATTGACTGATTATGCATTAAATATTACAATAGGGATCTAAAAACATGTTATTATCTATTTCAAATTAAACAAAAACAAGCTTTGCAAACAAATGTTAACCTAACTTGACCTAAAACCAGTGCAATTTGTATTGACAAACCCTGAAATTTCTTGACTTCCAATTCTTTGTACTGACTAGTGTACATAACCTAGTTACTATTTCTAGCAAAAGCAGAATGACTTTCCACAGACTTGATAAACACGTTTAAAGTATCATTCTGAGTTGATTTTGCAAAATTAATATCACTATCCAATTCTAAAATCTCAAAATAATGTACCCACATTCAATGGGTTAGTTCAGTTTCAATAGTTTCATTTTACGAAGGACTTGTTCAAATATAAAAAGCATGAAAATTTTGTAAGTTCCCTTTAAATTTGCGTCCAGTTTAAATGGGAACAAAACATGGGAAGAGAAGTGTCTGGGTAATGAAATTTTGAGAACTCTAGCCTCCAGAAACTAATAACACTCTTTGCAGTCTACAAAAAGTAATAAATACAAGACTTTGGGGAATTGTGTAAATATACATGCACCACACTGACGACTTCCTTGTGTTAATTATCCCGAGTTCAAATACCTTGTCTGTTTACTTTCAGATCTGCAAGTAACAAGAAACAGCTTCTTTTTTTTTACCTTTTTTTCTCTGATTTTGTATTATTTGACCGACCCAGCTTTGAAAGGGACAAACTGTTAACAGATGCATGTTATCTCCAACCAGCAGAAATTAATATATATATATATACTAATTTAGATGATTTTTAAATGACCTGTCTTTACATTCACATTATTGTGCTTTGGATGGGCTATATGGTCACTGTTCCTTTACTACTTGTTCTTTACATTCGTATCTGTTAGCGTGTGGTCTATCAATTTCCATACACAAAATGTTTTTTCATCTCTATAGTGACCACATTAACATTCTGGCACCTACGCTGGAACATATTGTATCATATACCGCAAACCCCCATCCCACCACCCCCAGTCGACTTTCATTTTACCTCTGTCTGCAAGGCAAATTCCACATACTAACACTGATTTTGAATCACTACAACTTTATTGAGGAGATCCACACTTGTTGTAACAGATTCAATGATGAAAAAAAATTCTTGTTCATTCTTTTATTACTATAAATAGACATACTGCACATGAAACCAAAAAAGTAGAAATATATATCCAACTGACCTCACTGAAAAACATTGTCTTTCTTGATAATAGACTCCTCCCCCACATGTCCTGGAACATGCACTCCACTCACTCCATGGACCCCATACCGGCCCTCCTTTCCTCTGCCTGTCTCCTTCCTGTTGATAAACAAGTAAATAAATAATAAGACGGTTAGAACCATTTTTGTCTTAATAGGAAAGCCAATTTTAAAGGATGTTTCTATACTGATCTTTAATCCATACAGTACTCATTAGTGGGAGAAGTATGGTAGGTAAATGGCATTTAAAAGTCCCAAATTATGTAAAAATGGGATTTTACAAATATCACTGGAATAAAAAATTTCCACACTGATTTCAATAACACATTAATTAAACAAACTTGATTCTTACAACCTTGCATATACTGTCCATCTATAAAATGCACTTTGGCAAGTAACTCATATGCCACTGCCAATTTATACTTCTTTCTTATCTGTTTTGACCCATATTTTTTCCCTTTACTCTGTTCCCCGGAATGTGATTTTCGTTCAATCCCTTCATGCCAGCCCTCTCCCAAACTTCAATATATAACCGTTAAATTTGCACCATGCACAAAAGCTGTATATTCCGAATTTCATACAAACTTTACACGCTAAGAAAGAAAAAAAAATCTTCAAATGAGCACATGATAAAGCATGTGCTATAATGATCCAAGTTTCCATTAAGATACCGAACATTCAAAGTAAAGAACAGATCAGGCTTGGCATTCTTACTTCCCAAATGATCCATAAAAGCACTGCATAAATTGCACTGAGCATATTCCAAGGAACGCTATCATTTCATAGCTTTCTGTATGTGAAGTCCAAAGAATCACATTAGCCACTGACAGTATCATACATGTGACAAAATGTCCTATAATAATAAGAAGAAGAAGAATCAGCAGTGATTTTTATGACGATTAAGCGACCACAAATTGGGGAGAAGCCCCCAAGGGCTTATGGATTACAACTCACACATAAAGGGTGGCTTCCAATTCAACATAGTAACTTTGGAATCTTTTCAATGTTAGAAAGTCATTTCAGATGGGAAAACCGTAGGTTGCTCTTGGATGAAAACCCACCTTACTATGACCCGGCGGGGCGTTGGACCCAGAACCTCCTGATTGCTAAGCCTCATTGCTTCAAATGCCACCGACTTTATCCACTCAGCCACAGCACCGGTTTAGTCTTATCATTTGTGGGTATTAACCATTAACAGCTATTGCCAATGAGCTCTCCATTAAATCAGTATAGAGTATGCCATTTAATACTTCTCTTATTTTAAATATACACCAATCAAATCACAGAAAAGTATCTATTGGCTTCTTTGGCAAAAAATCTCTGCATGATGACAGCACAGTTTAACTAGTGATGTAATATTCAGCCATGTGGTCTGTGTAAATTCAATGATGGCTAGCCAGCCTTATTCTGCTGTTTTACCTTGCTGTTCAATGAAACATACACGTGATTGGTTTAACACAGGTTTAGACTAAAATAGATCCGGTTATGCTGAAATAATTTGTTTCAAATCCATAACTGGAAACTCTTTACTTTCAGGATACCCTCCGTCTGATGAACTCATATGGAAATTTGGCAATCAAAAAAAACTTTGGTCATCTCGGATGATCGTACAACTGTTAAAAATTTGCCCTGCACACATTTTGTATACATTTTGTATACATTTTTTCTACTCTGACTGTTATTCCCATGATTAACACATAATGGAAGGTTTCATTATTTGAAGCTTTTGTTCTCCCAAATTATATCATATATTCTACTGCAAGGTATACAGACCAAACAAAACACACACAAACTATCAGACTTAATAGTCTAAACATATTAGACTTACAAGTAAAGTACACAATCATAAATTCCACACAGCTGACAACTGGACCCTAACAATACTTGCTGGGGTTACTTAGATTAAAACTGTATCTGTTTTGGTCTTAACTGTCAAGTTGTTAGCAAATTATCCAATCTTAGTTTTGTTTGCTTTCGTGGCAACAATGCCATACACAGCATATGTAGCCAACCAGTAAAGTATGAAGGATGTATGATGAGGAAAAGATTGCTAACACGTCTATTGACTGTCTGGAGAGATCCTTTGGTAATATAAACCCTTCCAAAACAGCCTACAACAGACTGTATGATTACAAATCTGAAATAGTAAATATATTACCACTTAATGAATGGGGACAGAGGACAGACGTAATTGACCAGTTAACCAGCTCTGGTATGTTTCATATTTCAATTACAGTCCCATGTCGTCACCGCATTCACTCAATTACAAAAAGTACATGCAGCTACAGAGCAGACTGTTTCAGTGTTTCAAACTTCTAATTTGTGAGATAATTAAATGTAACAAGCTTTAAACAATAAAGTAGATCAAGTTAAATATGAGTATGGAAGTTTAGCACGATACATGGCATTGTAAACACCACAACATTTGAAGAAATATGATTGTGAAATTTGGATCTAAAGCTACAAGAGCTAAAGTGAATCCTATATCAACTCTCAGGGTCTTGCAAGTCCCTTTACCAATTGCCCCCCCCCCCTCCCACGCCACCCCCTCGTGCTATACTTCCTCTTATTGTAAATAAACTCAGCAAGAGATGATGACATTGCATTTAGATCACATACTGTATGGTATGATATGGAACATCACTGGTTCTATAGGCAGTGTAACTAGATCACCATGAAGTGTTTCTTCCAGGGAACTTTGTTTGCACACTTTAAAGCTCTTTGGAACCCATGAAAGCAAACTCTAGGTAAATTAACACTATAACAATCTCAATAGGCACCCATTGGTAAACATAAAAGGACAATTCTAATCATGACAAACTTAATTAATTTAACCAAGTTTGGGTCTTAAGTATTAAAGAGCAACTTGGGGAGATAAATCAAACCAAATGTGGCTTCCCTTTGAATTAGATACTCTCTTAAGCAGTAAAAAGTGCTTTAGCAACTAAACATGGCAGTTAAACCATACAGGATAGATACACTGTTCTATAAACCATACATACACATACCAAGAGTTAAAACATTGCTTGTTACCATGACTATAGTAAACACCTACTGCATCATCATAATGATCAAAATTCACAACACAGAGCATAAATTATGCTTTAAGAAAGATACACCCTCTTCCCATATCGATCCCCCCCCCCCCACCCCCTTCCCATGCTAGGTAGATTGGAGTGTGTATATGCTTATGAGACAGGTAGTCTAAGAGGAATGAAGTAAATCAGCCCCTTGCAGCCTTTCCTATACCTACATACAAATGAAAGGAAAAAATTCACTGCTAAAAGTGAATATACTTATCCAATGATGGTTAGGGGAGGTTAATTAAGCTGATGAGAACTTGTAAAAGGACTGAGAGATTACCCTTACTTCCACAATGTAGTGTACAAGTCGATGGGACAATTAATATATGAGTACATATATGCTACCTTCAATTGCAAAAACACATTGAAATCCCGAAACTTACTGGTTTGAGGATTTACAAGTGATGGTTTGCTGTACCTGTCTTCAATCTACGTTTGCACTTTCTGATCTATAAAGCTACATGACTGGAAATATTTTACCATTACACACCCTATTCCTACTTCTGGGACAAGGCCCACTTTCCCGTTCTTCATAATCTACCATTTAGAAGTGAAGCTACTGTACATGGCTTTTCAGGGGATTTTCATCTGACCATTTCTATCACTTTCTTACACTTTAAGAGACAGGTAAACAAGGAGCAAAGTAAATAGAAAACATGGTTAATTCAATGTCTTTAAAGCAGCCAGCTTGCTTCCTCAATTCCACTTGTTCTTCTTGTGTACATAGTGTACTTGGGCAAATATTATTGCTTTCCGGTATTAATTGTAATGACGTGTGGGGTGAAAACCTAGGAATGTAGGAAAATGATTCAGGAAAACAGTTCCTCAACAAATGCTTGCTTCTTTTTTGTATGGTATATATGTACCCCACACATAATTCAATTAGCTTGCTTTTGAAGGACCATTCTTACGAAAAATGCAAACAATTCTTTTCTAACTAACTAACTCCAAGTTGCTCACTTATGAAAAGTGCACTTTCTGAATTCTGGGGAAGGCACCCTGCACCCCTGCACTTACCAACCCCCCCAACTCTCCCCTCACCCCCTTTTTACAAACCTTCCCCATCAAAAAAATTGTGCCCCCCAGGTGCCCCCCCCCCTAGATGCGATTTGTAGTGTTAAAACAAATACTCAAAACAAAAACTATATCTGCCTCAATTAAAAACATAAATATCGTACAGACTAAGCCCAAAAATTAATGTTCAAGTTTGCAAAATATAGCACCAGATTGCATCTAAGGACCCTTAATTAATCAAACCTTTCTCAAAGGGGAGGAGGACACCCCCTCCCCTTAGACCCATCCTCCAGGATGGCATTCACAAATAAACATTGTGCCCCCTAATTGAGTGCTGTGCCCCCCCTGTGCCCCCCCCCCCCAAGATTGAAATGTCTGGCGACGCCACTGATCCACGAGCATACATGTGTGGGCTATAGGTACTCATGCAGTAAACTATGCCTAGATGCAAACTACAGAATCACATAGTATATTTGAAGATTAGAGGGGGAAGGTAAACAGTGATTAGAAATCAGTAAGTTAAGCCAACAACACATACAAAGCATTGGTTCATGGCATTTATTTTATTGGCTGTTATAGTATGATAAGATCTGTATAAGTACATTCAAGACAAATTATTTGACTTTTCTGGTATTAGAAGTAAATGCCAACACTGGCAATTAGTTTGAAGAAAATCTGCTGTATTTAATCAGCGTAAATCTCTACAATTCAAAAAAGGATGTTAAAGCCTGAACATTAAAATCAGACAACAGCTGAATTAAAAAGACTGGGTTTCACATTTTCAAAATAACTAGGCTTCTTCCTCTTTGTGAAAAAACAATGCAGGTATTTTTGCCATGACATGACACTTTGCAACTGATTGATCATCCAGCAACACCTTTTGCAATTTATAAAGATTTGTCTTTTTTCTGACAATTATTCTGCTGGCAAATTTGTTCATGCCTTTGTTACTTCTCCTTTAACAGTTTAACTGTTCGGTCTTCCTGCCTGTGAGACCCAGAAACTGAAACTCAATTCAGAATTCTGCTCATTCAACGATTCCACTAATGAGAGTAAAAGTACTACAATAGCTGCTGATTCAACAATGGATCAAATTAAAAATTTATGCTTTTTTTTATAATTCTGCCTGGCAAGGTGCCAACCTACTTGTGTTGTAGTTGGTGCATTTTTCGCTTGCAAGCACTGACCCTTCACCAAGTACCATTGAGTAATTCCAAGTTTTATGGCGATAAAGGATGTTTCATATTCTTGCACCACATCTATAGAATGCCCTATCACCAAAGCTAACTGTCTTCTTCCCACTTTTAATTGTTTTATTGTCCCAACTGAAAACTCATGCTTTTGTATATATTTTAATGACTTATTTTGTTTACATTTGTTTTAACCTTGTTTATAAGTTCCAGTGATTTATATTTTGCTATTATATTTTACTTTATTACTTTTATAAACATGTATCTGACTTGTTGAAGAATATTTCTCAAGCCCCAAGTAAAGTGCTTTGAATACTTTGACACTTGTCAATTAGCCTCTGAAGAAGATCCTGCTAGGATCGAAACGTCAGGCCAACTAACTTTAACACATATTTGAACTGATCACTATTGCCACAGTACCGCAGCACTGTCAATTTTCTGGATGGGATAGTGTCGCGTTGGACCTATCTTTGCAAAGTTACATAATTGTTTGACTTTACTTTTTTGAAAAACACAATGAGAGACTTGCTTGCACACTTCAAGTTGGGCTTATACTCTCCGTTGCTATGGTAAAATCAGAAATGTGGGTCATAATCAGTACCATGCCATTGATAGGCGTTGCACCATAACAGGTTCCGAGACTGCAGAACCGTTTTGCCCTGGGAAACAAACTGCATCTTTAAAGGAGGACTTGGGTATCATTTGTGGGGGTTTTAATCTTCCATAGCAATATAGAATTTCACCAATTAATTATTTGGGTTTTCAAAGAAGTATCAATTTATCATTTGTGCAATGTACTTTGAAAAAGACTGTTTTGCAGCCACAGCAATCTCACTGGTTAATTACCACTGAAAGAGAAATATGTCAGACTTTGAAACACTTCGACACAGGCTTCGTATTATATTACTGCCATGTTCAAAAACTGGGTCAACTTTTAGTGACTAGAATAAAACTAGACCTTGACAAATGTAGGAACGTGGAGACAAGGTGGATTATAAGTACATAACAATCAGGCGGCAGACATTCACAAATATTTACCCAACTCATATTGACTACAGCCATGATGTTTGTTTTCAGATGTGACAAGAGGAGCCTCTATGTTTACAAACAACATTTAGTATGACAAATGCACCAAACTAATGTAGCTCAATATTTTGAGCTTGTGAAACTGTGTACTAATTGGGGACATTAATATTTTGAACAACACATCCAGCTACTTTAGGAAATTCACATGCAGCAGCTCATTAAACATTGATTAAAACATTCTGTGCTAGCAAAACAGTACTCAAACCTCCTTTTTCATGCCTCCTTTTTTGAAGAATCCAAACCCAGTGTCATGTAGGCTGGTTCAAACCATTCCTTCCAGCTATTTTCAGAGTAATTAAAGTGTATGAGGGAAACTATACACTTTTGCAGTAAATTAAGTTGCTTCTTCATGTCAAGACAATTAGTATTATGCTATAGGTTCTATCATCACTGCAAGATCTGCCAGATATAATTTTTCCCCATTCTTCTTCAAATTCTTTGTATGAGTATTAAGTTCACATCTTTATGGTTCTTATACTGTTTATGATAATAACTGTTGTTACTTGCTGGCCTCATTCTAGAGACCTCTGTCTCCAAACAACAGTGCGACATTTCTAGCTTCTCCACTTGCACATGACATGCTCATTATTGACTTAAATTTCACTTGACATTCCCAGAAGGGCTGTACATCAAATTTCATTTTAAAAGCAACCACCATACTACAATACGGTTCATTGAACAAACTGAACCTGTGACTTTGAAGGAATTTTCATAGGTGAAAAAATATCCATTCAAAAAAGGTGATTTATCTTGGCAACTGATAGGCATGAATTGGTCTTTGTTTATAATAGATTTATATCTTTGTGACAAATTCTCTGATCTACAGATTTGTTTAAACTTTTCTTACTATAACTATCAAATAAAACATAACAGACAAGTGGACACTTTTACATCAGCCATTTGTATCAAGGGACATAATTTGCGATCCAACAGTAACTAGGTTCAATAAAACAAAATTCTCACCAAAAAGTTTCTCAAGTGTTATTTACAAAAGAATTGAAAACAACAAACTTGTAAAATTACACACAAAAATACTTAAATGAGCAGCAAAGTTTCAAAACCTACAACACATTCTGAGATTGCATTGATAACTGTTAACTTTTTAATGGCACGTTTTTTTTTCTATTGTTTTTTCCTCCTTTAACTTTGAAAATTGTCATAATTTTCGTTTACAAGGAGCCATGCTGACATAACCTGAGAAATTATGCAGATATCATTCACTGTTAGTACCATCCATGTAGTGTTTAACTTTTATGATTCAATTTGGAGTCCCATGCAACCTAAATTGTTCTTTCACTTATCTCCCTTAATTGCTCCTATTTTATTCCTTTTTCTTAATGTTTAATCCTTTCCTTGCAAAGTTTCCCAAACAAAAGAATTTATCAGATATATTAATATTTCACTAGATCTACTGTACATGTATACATATACACGGTACTAGATTAAACACCATCAGATAGACATTGATTAACGACCCCATGAAACACAGGCACAACAACAACAAAGAGAAATTCACTGAATGAAATGCTCAATATATGACACCGCTGGAGGACATTCATATAGTATTCAATGAGATGTTACATGTTATCTAATATCCAGAGAAAGACAACATGTGGAGCTACTAAATGTATTTTTATTTGCAGATATCTTATCATAACAGGCAGCTGATTTCTTATGGACAAAATACACAAAAACACTTTCTCAACACCTCTGTCACCATCAGAAGTATCAAATCAAACACATTATTTATTATTATATATCAACTACCAGTGTTAAGTTGGCCTTCTCCTTTATCAGAACAATAATTATAGCTCTCTCCAATCCTATTTTGTAGAAGTTAGATGAACTCTTCGCATTATTATGCTCACCTGCCAGGTGAATCAGCTGCCACTATACATTGTTTTCTTTAAAAATGATAATAAACAGATAACTAACGATTTTACTTGTATTTATAAAGAGAGAGAGAAACTGGTTCCCTGTGGATAGATCTCTTTTGTCAATATTATTGAAAGACAACAGGGTGATCGCCCGCCGAAGAGTACATGTTGCAGATGGCAGAAACTTCAAGGGCAAACTCCAGAAGCGTTAGAAAGAATTGAAAATATTCAATATCCATGTGGGAGAAACAGTTTTCTTTTTAAATATGAAACAAACAGAACATCAAAACTACAAGTTTTTCTTTCTTTCTTTGTTGCAGTACTAAAGAATGGACTAAGCCTGCATAATAGATCTCTAAATTAATGAAGGGTTAAACATACAGCTGCTACAGCACGAGAAGGGGTGGTGGTGTGGTTGATGTACTTTGCACTTTCTTTGTTACAAAGGGACCAGACCAGAAAAGTATCCACTTATTTCTGGTTCCTCTACTTCCATCTCACATAAATATTATATCAATAATCTATGTTTACTGTTTACTGTATTTGATACCATCTATATTTATCCTATATACTATTCAAAATGTAAAATAATGGAATGTAGAAAATAAATTCAATTCAATTCAAATCAAGAGGATTTCCAAGTTAGCAAAAGTTTTCTGCACATTAAGCCACAGTAACGTTAGTGTGTACATGACATGAACTATTTTCATCTATTATGCTTAGACCTACAGTATAGAAGTATGTAGTATAGATCTGTAAGTTATTATGAAGTTTGCTTGGTTCTTTCATCGCTATAGGTACATCTGTTTCTACCTCCCTCACATCCCTACCAGTCCTTGCTCACCCTCCCGGTCCTACCTCTCTAAGGCCTCCATTCCCCTTTTTTAATTCTTTTCTTTTTTATTTTTTCCCTTTTCTTATCTTAAATTCTTTTCTTTTGGAATTGTAACAAGTGCTGCAACTGACACAAAGTTGTCAACTTCTCATGACCACAATTCTGATGAGAGGAAATTGCATTAGACTGAGAAATTTCAGTGTTCTACATTTTTTATGTACATGTGTTCTATCAGTGGTGACTTTTGAGGGGGTATATAATACGAATATGTACACTTTAGGACAGCAAAATATTACTCCTTAAAAAATTAGCCATTTACATCAACACAAGCTGCAGCATGAGCAACTTAGCAACATGACCCAGATGTTATTTAAATTAATACATCTACACAACTGGCCATATTTGGCTTATATATCTTGGACAAGATTGATAGAGAAAGGCAAGCTTTTGCATTTGTACCAAAACTTTCTACATGGCATCAAGAGTTTTGTGGACCTTTCATATATTTGTGATTATAATACGAAAGTTATTATGGTAAAATTCTGTGAATGAAGTGATTATTATTGAATTGACAACTCAAATTACACTCTGCCAGAGACTAAGGCAACTGCTGAACTGTGTAATGTGTCTTACTAGAAGAAAAAAGAATATCTAGAATGATTGCCTTAGGCTACAAGGACAGCAGCAAAACCCAATCCAACAAGATAGATTTCTACTTAAACATGTTCCTGTAGTCCACACCTTTTCAAGAAACTTTTGTAAACAATCTTCACTGTATTGAAAGTGACTTTCAAGTAGTTCTTGCAGGGTTTGCAATCCTTCCAGTGACTACTATCTGAAAAGGATGCATGCAGAAATAAACACCAAAGCAAACTGACACAAAAGATGGCAAAGTTTGACATAAATATCCTGAGGGGCATGAAAGGAATTCAATATCTCTAAGTCTTCTGCTAGGAATTCTGTTCCTAATAGATTGTCAAAGTTCTGAATCATTTCATAAAATGAAAGTTACCGGATGAGGTGTCAGAGAATGGAAATTCTTAGGCGGCCTGAATTTTGCTTAAAATTAGTTTCTGAACTTTTGAAATTTTGCATGTTGAAATGTGTTGAGATGGAATGTTGATGATCCATGCAGCTCATGCTACTGACTATAAAGAACATTGTGAAGCAAGTTTACTCCTCAAATCAAGATAAACAGTACCAGTACTTATAAGTTACCAAACCTGGGTACATTCAAGCTGGAGGCTTAATTGGCTCATGAGAAGATCATATTTACTGTACCATATATAACCTTGCAATTGATCAACCTATACTTTTGTTTGATGCACTTCATGCTTGTTGTCAGCTTGTTAAAGTACATTGAACAAGCCCTAGTGCTCATTTACAATCTTACAAACTTAGGCACGCATTACTGCAGCCAGTGTACCCAGCTATAGCCCCTGAATCCTAAAGCTTCCAAAGTGAGCAACATGATGCTGCAATCATTAACAATAGCTACTGGTTGTTCATTTGTTCAGCTGTGTTCACAAACTAATTTTTAAAACCCACTTCACAGATCATCATCACTCTCAAAGATGACATGTGCATGTCTTAAGAGCTAACCTGTTGAATACTTGATTAATAACAAAAACTTTACCTTACAGCTGAAAGCTTCCTTGATAAAGAAACTCTAGCTAACGTTATTTCAGCAAAAGAAATCTGTGAGTCTGTTGTTTATTCGTAAAACTCACACCTTTAGGTAACTCTGCAACCTCAACATGGTACAACTGCAATATAACACCTGAATGCCTGCACTTTGCTTTAATACTATTGTATACAGGTTTAAATCATGCTGGTCATGTTTCGTTACCAAAATTATACTTAGTGCACAAACATTATGAACTTATAACACTTGTTGCATACCAAATGAAACTTGAGCAATTACACCTCCTAAACACAACTTAAGCCCAGAATATATGCAAATGACAATATGCCTGGCATATAGTTTGCAATGAATGTGCAGATATATATACAGTACTTACTGTAGCATGGTGGGCTCATAATTCAGTTATTTTTAGGGAGTAAGATCACCAAATGCCCCCAAAAAAATGCAAAACTGGGTGGAGGGTGTTTAAAGGCATTGAAGACTCGTCCCACACCGTGTGCAGCCATCTGAAAAAGGTAACTTTCTGTTGCTTGCAAATGACGTTTTGTTAGTGTCGCTACATAATGCAGACATTAATGAAACGTGATACCTTGTTATCTTTTATCTAGACCTGAGATGTCCATCACTGCTATTACATGTACACTGTGTTGTGAGTATTGACCGTGCTGCATGTACTGACTGTGCACTAGTGTCTAAGTACCGACGACGGTAGTAAGCTGTGTGTGTATTTTCTGGGATCGATGGTGGTGTCTAACACTTCTGTTACACCTCATTATTCAAAACTAGGCAGGTTACCGGCATGAGACGTTTCTTTGTGCGCGAGTCTTCACACCCTCAAAAGCTTTAAAAAAAAACACAATTTGATCAGTATAGAGATGAAATGGATTAAAACTCATCAAATATGTAACTCTGCTTGGCTGTTAATTGCCTGTTGTATTGTTGCTAGTAATATCTGAAGGTGCATCAATTACGAAGGAGCGTCAATTATGAAGCCTTTACTATACCTAGAATTATTTACGTTCTGGAACTTAGAGTAAGAGTGTATCTGATGTAGAATTGAAGTGAAGCTATACAAACAAGTATATCTTTTGCCCAACTTCATCGATGCCTCATTTAAAGTAATGCTCACTTTAACTAATGGAAATTGTTTCATTGAATGATTGGAGTCCTGAAATAATTGTTAAAAGGTGAGGCACACAACCAGCATCAACAAATTCTTAATAGCTGGGTAAAAAGTTCATCTCTGTGAAACACAGAAAGTATTATTACTATCATAACACTTGTTTTTAGTGTTCAATACAAAACAGATGAGTGCTCACAAACACTTTATGAAATAAGGTAACAAGACCATTAATAAGTGAGTTGCATGCACGGTGAGGTAACAGCATATATGACTAATATTGCGAAGTTGAAAGTAGGCCTCTTTATAAATGTGGTTGTATGTGCATCCATAGGAAGAGTTGCATAAAGATAAACTCAAGAGTTTGACTGCTGATTCAAATTAAATTGAAACTCTGTCCGCACTCAAGAATACATGGGAAATATCAATGTGAATTATTCACTTCTATTTCAAATCAGTTTGAAAATATTTTCCTCCATAATCTATTATAACAGATCAATAAATAAAACAGCATGTCATGCATATATTTTCAAAGCTTTAGCAAATTTGATTTTTTTTTTTGGCATGTACATTCATAATTTAGTTTCTGATTATATACATAAATATCACCACAAGAGTAATTTATATTCACCCTAGATCTGAACACAATACAAAAGAATTATCAAATTGACCTTGGTAATTTTGTTGCAATGTCACCTTACCATTCTAATTATATTACCCCCATATCACACATTGATAAACTGTGGTTATTCAAATTATGCTATTATCCTTAAGGCCTCAAAAATGGTGGACATTCCCAAGAGGAGGAACTGGGAATTGTGGGACAAATGTGTCTCAGAGAGCCAGTAGCATCTAGGTTTTTACTGACAGAATCTGACTACTTTGCATATGTCAGCAATGAGAGAGGACAATTGTAAAGAGGAGACGAGTAAGATAGGAGTGCAGTCAATCTTGATTAATCTCTGTTCATTCAAAGAACTTTATGTTAGTCACTTTTGTATGTATTGTATGTATGTATTTTAGATCCTCCTGCAAGCAGGAACTCGATCGCGAAGAAGCATCATTGGCTTATCAAAGCCGCAAGCTGACCGAAGTCAGTCTCTTAGATTCATATTTAACGTCCATGATTATGAATTGTCAATTGTCAAAAACTCTGAAACTGGACGACATACATTAATCTTGGAGTGACTCGAACTTTTGAAATAAACAACATAATAATTATTAATACACATGATAATTTTAAAGAGACCGAGGGGTGCCCACAAGAAGCTTGGAGTAGCTTACAAACGAGAACATCCCGTTACAAACTACAAATACATCTTCACAATCAAACTGGGGTTAGTGTATGTTCTTATATTAGCAGATGTTCAGATGCATCAATACTTTGTAAATGCTCTCATTACCTTTTCTTTGCAGTTAGAAAATTTTGTATTTTAGTTCCAATCCATGCATAGCAACTGGAAAACCCAAGTGAACTCCCTTTGTATACTGTATTGTTTCTTGTTGATGCAGTAATTAAATATTTAAACCTCCTCTGTTTATTTATGAGGGCATGTGTTAAAGGTAGTTGAATGAGTTTATTAGAATGATGAATGAGCTCACGTTATGAATGTGAGGACCTGTCAGAAGTTCTTTAATATTTTACAATAATAGTTTATGGAGGCCACAATTCTTGAATATTATCGGAAGGGAGGGGGAGTGGGAGGGGAGGGGAGGGGAGGGGAGGGAGGGGAAGGAAAGCTCCTTAATCACACAATCTAATAGTGTAGCAGAATGAAGGTTGACATCATTTTAATCTGATATTTTCACCACTTCATTATTTAGTTCATTCTTAACAATGCAATCAGTAGTTAACAATTTTTTTTAATTTTGTCTCAAGTTGAGACTGGCAGCTTTGATATATTTCTCTTTACTGAGTTGATATAGCTCTAGCAAGGGCAAAATGTGTCTGATGTATTGATGCTGAATACAACATTCCTGTGAAAAGTACTTGCTATAATGTACTTGCTATAAGCAGGCGGAGTGTATAGCCTAGTGGTTAACGCCGGCGTCTCCCAGTCATGAGATCCCCGGTTCGATTCCCCGCCGACAGCAATGTGTGTCGTCTGGCAAGGGTGTTGTTCAATAACAACTTCCCGACATGGACGTTAAATGGATGTGTGCCGAGAGATTGGCTTCGGTCAGCTTGCGAGTCTATAAGCCTCCATGGCTTCTTTCGCGAGTTCCTGCTTGCGGGAAGATCACATATACATACATACATACATACATACATACATAATGACAGTAGAGCGGCTACATGTATACAGTAAATACTGCTTAAATTTTCAAAGAAAAGACATAACAACTTTAAATGATCCATATGTAACACACTATACATATCTAGAGGACTTACCAAAATTACCATAAAATGTCTTCACAGATCAAATGTTATGTCTGGAGATCTTTACAAATTGTACATGCTTATCATGTACAAACAGTGCCTATATAGATATCAAATATACTACACTGAGTAAACCAAAAGCAATTGTGTTCCAAGTGCTGTTTGATTTTCTGCAATGCAGACAGACTATAAAGTAACAAATCAAATAGATAAAGGTTTAAGTAGGCCTGGAAACTTATGTTTCAAAGCAGCCACCTACACATATATCACACCCACATACAACAAATATGCTACAGTAGGTATCAACAAATACTTTAGCCAAATATGAATTATCAGTTCACTCAACTATACAATGCTTCCAGAGTGAGTTACCATTGACTGGTGAATGTCTGCATTGTACTCAGTTCAAGCATTAGAGAAATGTCTCCTTTAGTATGACTACTAAAACAAGTATCAAATTTATAATTAAGAAATTTGACAAACATTCCACTTTGCCTGAATTGTACCTTGTGGACTGCCTTGACAATATATATCATCACCAATATTTAGATTTGCTGTCAGTTTGGAATCCCAAAAATGACATATTAGGGTCAGTTTTCTTCTTGCAGTTGCAGTATAATGATAGTTTCTCTACATAAATTACCTAGCTCTCTTTCAAACAAAAGATCACCACTACTAGTAGACACTCCATCTTTCATAGTAGAGTTGAGACACCTAGCTGACCACCCTACTTTTTATGAGACTCAAAGTTGCAAAAAACTGCTGTTACCAGTTGTCAATTCTGGCCAAGTACTGGCGAAATGAAGAAATGACGAAACCATGCTTAGAACACTTCACATGCTTAGCACAGAACATTGTTTAAGTAACATGTGGTCCCGAGTTTGAGTCACTCCAAGATTATTGTATGTCGTCCAGTTTACAGAGTTGTTGACAATTGACAACTCATAATCATGGACGTTAAATATGAATCTAAGATACTGACTTTGGTCAGCTTGCGGCTTTGATAAGCCAATGATGGCTTCTTCGCAAGTTCCTGCTTGCAGGAGGATCTAAAATACATACATACATACATACAGTACATGTGAAAATCTGAAGGCAACAGGAATATGTTTATGAATGGCAGACAGCTACTGTACTGTAATGCACAGTCATCTATGGAACCAGTGCACGTTGTCAAACATTAATGATGCAATTATGTCCGTTATGAAAATTGAAGCTTTTGGTTACATAATCAATTTGACTGTAACTGCAACATAAAAACTAATTAAACAAGTTGAATGACTTATTGAAGGTTGAAATTCTATTTTATTCGACGTCATTATTGATAGTACTCATAAAACTTTCAGCAGGAATTAAATTTTGCGTATGTTCGGGTAAAAGGATGCAAACAGTTGCAATGCATCAAATGAAGTTTTCAAGCAGTGAAATAAGCTAGAAAGAATAAAACTTGTCAACTTAAAATTTTAAGCATTGAGCACAGTTTTATAGAACCACCTTATACCTGTCATGACGGATAAAGGGCAAACAAACCGTCTAGCACAGAGAGATATTTTTATAAACTGGGATGTGTATGCCAAACATAAACAACTTAAACAGTCTCAAAAACCTACACATTGGGAGGCCATCTTGATTTGAGCCACACATCAAACTGAAAAGATTGTATTTGGTTAACACATTTAAAATAATTGTCTATTTATTGCAAGAAGAAGAAGATGTTGGATTCTTCAGTTATAATGAGAAGCAGACAATCTTCACTATAGTTAGCTCATGATGGAACTATGACTATTTGCAATTCCCATGATGACTGATGTGGAGCCTTCATGAATGATTCATCCAATATTTGCATGAGAACTGAAGTACTAAATCATTGGAACTTCAGACAGAGGAAAATTATAATTTATTCACTTGATGCTGTATGTAGACCAAAATAACAAAGTTGCAACTACAATAATGCCAAGAGCAAATGCTTGTTTTTTCCTTCCCATCTTTTGAAATATTAATGAAAGTTGCAACGAACGGTGGAAAATATAGATTCTTGATCATTCTTCGATGGTTGATATTATGATTCATACTGAAGTACATAAATAATTACATAACCCTTTTTCTTTTCAGCCCTTGACAGGGAAAAATATAATCAGTTTCATGTCAACATGGATGAGGATAGGGTTAAGAAAAATACAGCAAGGAATTGTAGCAGTACATTTATACAAATATTGACAAGAAGATGGATTCATGTTTCGTTGCCATGATAAACTGTTGTGTATCACAAATATTCTTTGTAATTTACTTTCATTTTCATCTATAGGCATTATATCTATTTTTTTATTGTACCATGTCTCTTAGGTGTCTGTTGTTGTCTCCCTACAAGAGCACTCCTGAAACCTTTTTTGATGACTACAAGGTAGTGGTGAAGGACCTCTAATCCAAAAGAAATCGCACACATATCTGTGCTTCTCTTCAAAAGTAAACAGTGAGCTTGCCATATCATTTTAATTATACTTATTATTGCAATGTGCAAAGGGTAGCCAAGTTTGTGTAATGCTGACCAAGCAATATATGTACATAACTATATGTGTAGTAACAATGCTTTAGATTCAGTTTACATCCAGCTAAATGTACCCTTTATAGTCAAATATAGGAAAGTTTGTATCCCACAAAGAGGTATTTGTTTTGTTTAATTGGAAAACCTCTTGTCAAAATTTATCATTCCTGATGCCAATTCTTTAGTCTTTAGTAACAGAATATGATTTTAGGTAGTTGCATAGTCTTTTCCTTTAACAGGTGAGAACTTGAGTACAGCACAATTTAGGTATATGGAGCTTGAATTGATCAGGAAAGATCAACACTATTTCTGTCTTTGTGATGTCCTAAGTACATAAATGTTGTCGACAAACAAATTGTTCAACTGCAGACATTTTTAAATATATAATTATTTCGGGCACTAATCAGAATGTCATGCAAGTTGTACATAATGATCTCAATCTGAAGACTTCAGAAGGCTGAGAGATTTCCAGACACCAAAAAAAAAAATTAGAGGGAATACCATTCATGAGATCTGATCTCCTTAAATTCTAAGTGATACTGTAATGCAAAAGCATGTGCCGGATTGAAAACCTCTATTTGTTGATATTTTCTCTTTAATCCTCCAATGAAACCAGATCAACAATTTGCTCAGACCAAGCCGTTAGATATACCTACATGTCTATATTTGCTTCTCTAATCAAATGTTTAACCTACTTTACCATAAACTAACTTTAGTTCATGGGCCTACCTTAGCATAAGATCAATGTGCAAACAACATACTTATAGCACAGAGGGTACCCTGGATTTCCAACCTCCAAGTGAAAGAAGGTTGGGTGTGTGTAAAGGGCTGCACCTCAGCCAGGAATCATCTACATTGTAAGATGCAAAACAGATTTCTACAAAGGTTGCTAGTTAACATCAATTTTTCAGAAGCCTGCTATAGAAATACATGAGCGCAATAATGATTGCTGGTACATTGTCCTGGTGTCACAACAGACATTAATTTGGCAAACTGAAATTAAAAAAATATCATAAGAAGTACTTTAATGGATGTTAATTCTCACACTCCACATTATTCCAAGAAATTGAGGAGTCTTTAATTAGACATGCAATGTCTCAGTGATGGGGGAGGGGGGGGGGGGGG